>PVKA01005625.1:12694-89303 GCA_004027165.1 Ctenomys sociabilis | reverse complement strand
AGCCGGGCGTGGTGGCGCATGCCTGTAATCCCAGCACTCGGGAGACTGAGGCAGGAGGATTGTTGTAAGTTCGAGACCAGCCTGAGCTACAAAGTGAGCTTAAGGCCAACCTGAACTGCATAGTGAGACCCTGTCTCAAAAAGACAAAAAATAAATAAATAAATAAAATTTCATCTGGTCTGCTTCTGGGGCTCTTACAGGTGATGGCTCTTCCAGTGGACCTTCTCGGTTGATTACTTTTTGCCTTCCATTTCCCAAGAAAGGGAAAACGGGATGGAGATAGAACTTATAAGGTTAACAAATTACTTGTAAAAGCATACACACACACACACACACACACACACAAATATACATATATGTATATATAACCTCCAAGCACTTTAAAGGTATCTTTGAGGTTAGTGTTTTACACATTTAATCTGGGCTACTTGTCTTCAGAAGGGTGTTATAAAAATTTTGGCTTGATTTAGTTCCATATACTTGTTTCAGCTGCATTTTTTTGTTTGTTTCAGCTGTATTAATAAAGTTTGAAAGTGTCAAATTCATATGGAGAGCTTTTAAATGTATCTTGAGCTGTGATACGAGTTTTGAAGAAGTTTCAAGGTCCTTATAACAGATTTTTCTGTGGTTCTTTCTGCAGATGCTGAGGCCTCAGGTTATACAAGTCACCAGTACACGCATCTAGTTTTTTCTTACTTTCTATAAGGTCTGGGGGTGGGCTCCCCAGTGGCTTACAGTTTCTTAAATACATGTTATTGAACAGTGAAAGTTCACCGGAATATTTTAAAAAATGTGTTCAGTAGATAGTGAAGCAATTTATACTAACAGTCCCGAACGTTATTTCCAACTGCCTAGGAAATTACATGGTATCTAGAAGCTTTAGAACAATACAGTAAAAAAAAACACAGTAATTTATTGTCATACCACATGAATAGCTATAAAGTTGTAAGTTCAATTTTGTCAGAACATAGGGCTTTTAAGACTGTCAGAATACAAAATTGGATATTTAATAGATTTTTAATGTTAAAGATGTTAGAGTAAGCTGCTGGTGATAACAGGTGTATATACCTATAAAATACTGTTCAATTAGCATATATCTTTATAGTCAACATTAAATAGTAGACGATCATGTAGTTCTATAAACACTTTGTGAGTACTCATTTTTAAAATGTTTCAGTGCTGAGAGCAGTGTCTGGCAGTTCCAGTGCTCTTATTACTATTTCCAACTCTGTGCACCCTTCTTTGGGTGATGACCTGTCCCCGTCATAAAAGGTTTGGGGGTGAGAAAAGTGAGTGAGAATGTTGTAGGAAATAACCTTGCATTACAAATGTGGGAGGATTTAGGTCATGAGCCAGCAAACTGACCCTTGGGACAAATTCTCTCAGTGAGTTAGTGTTCTTGGGCAGTAGCGTCCTGCATTACTCATCTCTGTGTCTGTGCTGTGCTGTCAAGACCACAGACACTTTTGTTACCTGACCCTTGCAGTGTGCCACCCCGTGTGGGTCTGTGCATTAATCTCCCATTGTATTCTAGGGCAGAGGGAGGTGGTGAGCCCAAGGGACTCCTGCCCAGCAGGCTGCATGGATAAAATCCTGCTTTAGCCCGCGGTGAGGGAGCTTCCCCTGTGTGTGTGTTCAGGTGTCATCTTGCCCCTTTCCGTTTTCCCTCTTCTGGTTATTGTGCTTGCCATTGGAATGTCTCCCTTTGGGTCCTTGTCATGTAGCTGGCGCAGCGTTTTCTCTGCACTAACACAAAAACCGGTTGTCTTCCCTGTCAGTTCTTTAGAGCAGGAAATACATAGTTTATTTTTACTTTACACTTAGATACATGTACATAATGAACCTCAATTCTGTTCGTTCTTCCTCTCTACCTACTTCCCTCCCTCCACCTCTTTCGATGTATGCATTATTTTGGTTGTTATCTTTTTTCAGTTAGGCTTTTTCTCTGTAGTTCAGGCTGGCTTTGAGCTCACCCTGTGGCCAAAGCTGGCCTTGAACTCACAGCGATCCTTCTGCATCAGCCTCCTGAGTGTTGGGATAATGGGCCTGCAGTTGTGCCACACTGGGCTGGGCTTTCTGGGCCGGGCTGTTTCTGTTTTTCATTATCATTTTTTTTTTTTTTTTTTCTTGGCTGAACCGGGGATTGAACTCAGGCCCTTGTGCTTGCCAGGGAAGCGCTTATTCCACTGAGCTATCTTCCCAGCCCCACATTATCATTGTTGATAATGCTTTTTTTAGGGGACTGGAGAGATAGCTCAGCTGCATAAGCACCTGCCTGCCTGCAAGGGAAAGGTCTTAAGTTCAATCCCCCCCAAATATTGCAATTTTTAGCTATAGTTGCAATTTACATGTTTGCATTCATTGCGGGTGTTTGGTACCTGTACATTTATTTTTACATCTCCTCCCTGCCTGTGCTGCTTCCCGTCCTCCATCTCCTCTTTGTTTCCTATCTTCCCAAAGCAGTGCACAACCGCATGCTCGCAGGCGTGGGGATACATGGGTCTGTGCCTCTTGGCACACCCCTCCTGGAGGAGAGCAGGTTGCTGCTGGGCTTAGGTAGGAAGAAGTACTTTGCCCCATGGTGTGAAGAACCATCCTTGTGAAGGAGATGATGGAAGATTGGTTTATACAGGTTGTCTGTATAAGTGGGGTGACCAATGGTTTGTAGCACTACAAAGTAGAAGAGGCAGAATGCACACAAATGTAAAGTCAGGTACTGCTCACAGCATTATGTATAAAACTGCATGCAGCAGTCACGTACTGCGGTACATGTGGCATAAGGTGCATGGTGTGATTGGAAGAGGCCAAGATGCTTAAGAATCTCCTCGTAGCCAGAGACACACGTAGCCTTCCCACACGCTGACTTGTGCTGGACACACACCTCTTTGTCCTTGCCACTTTTTGAAGTGACTTTGCAGCCTTTTGTGTGTGCAGTTGTGTGGTCACGGTCCCCTTGGGGCTGTGAGCCCCTCAGAACGTTGACCTTTTGTGGTCATCATGACCCAAGAGTTGCACCACCGCTTGGGCAGAGAAGCAAGGGGTGGATGCTGGTGTTCCTGCCAGCCTCCCAGCCTGCTGGACAGCACAGGACTGCTTCCGTAGGCAGGCACGCGCAGGCGGCACAGGCAGGCAGCACGGGCTCAGGCCTTTGCAGTGAGAGCGCCCCCAGAGGCGTTGGCGCCGTCCCCATATAGTGTGAAGTTTTCAACACTCACCTCTTGCTCTGGCCCGCCTCCTCTGCCTGTTAATAGTGATGAGGTCATATTTTCTGTTACCATAAACTTTTAGATTAGAATGTCACTATAATGTTCAAACATTTTACTTTTTTAAAAATATTTTATTTTTTTAAACTTTTTTATTTGTTTTCCATTTTTTAGGGGGAAGGGTCTACAAGATGTTCAGGGTCTCACTACTAGATTGGACTTGTAGTGATCTGCCTGTTTACAGCCTTCCAAGAGCTGGGATTACAGACGCACACCACCATGCCCAGTCTCAATCACTGTCTCAGCATGGACAGGCCCCGGAGCCTGCTTACAGGTGCTTTAGTCTGCTGAGCTATTTGTTCAGCCCACATTTTACTTTCAAGATTTTGGTTTTAGATAACATGTTCTAGTTTTCTCAAAGTGAATAATTAAAATAATATAAGTGGTATAAATTTAGTTTAATTTCAAGAAAATCATATCAAGTTTTTAAAATGGAAGGAACTCGAGCATGCTAAAAATCAAGACACTGAGAGAGACTAAGAAACAATGCTCTGTAAATTGACTGTAAATATAATTTTGTATGATTTATAAAATAGCTGGTGAAGTTTTTCCTGTGAATTTTGCCTGTAAACAAGTGCTTGAAAGTATTTTTGAGACTGAAAATACTTTAGCTCTTTCAGAATCATGGTATTTACTTATGCTTTAGAAAGTTATTAAATAAGGGGAGAAAATAGCTTAAATGCAGAAATAAAGGAAAGTACAAAACATAGGTCACATCACGCACGCGAAGCATGGAAGGACAAGAAACGTGGTCCTTACTGCGCAGGCGCGGCGGCAGCTCGGAAGGTGCTGCGGCTTTGGCCGCGTTGTCCTGCCCCACCGGGGAGTGCTGGTCGTCCTGGCGCAGCCATGCTCACCCTGGGAGAGGAGCTGGATGGGTGTGCAGCTAGCTCTAAATATGCTCTCTGTCTGTCTCTCTGAAGCTGGACCTAAATGTTTTCTCTCACACTGTGTAGCTAGCTCTAAATATTCTCCCTGTCTGTCTGTCTGTCTTTCTCTGTCTCTTGTCTGTCTCTCTCTCTGAAGCTGGACCTAAATGTTTTCTCTCACACTGTGCAGCTAGACCTAATATTCTGTCTCGCTCCCTCTCTGCTGCCTCTCCCTCCATCTTTCTCTGCCCTTCTCTCCATCTCTCCTCCCCATCTTTCCCTCTGTCTCCCGTATTTAGTAAGAGTCTACAGGGTGGGTCTCACTACCTAGATCAGATTCCGCCTGAGTTCAACCTCCCAAGAGCTGGGATTCCAGGTGCACCCCACCAGGCCTCGGGCCGGCAGGGCAGGCCCTGGGATCAAACCGCAGCCTCTGCGCTCTGCCTAAGCAGGTGCTTTAATCTGTTGAGCTATTTGGCTGGCCTTTAGACCTAAAAAGTTAGAATTGTTAGTCTTTTTGCCACAGGTAGTAATTAGTTACAAGTAAGTTACCAAAAGCAGTAGCGCACATTGAGATTAAAATGTTTGTGTATTATGAGTATATGTTGAATTATGAGTGGGTACTTTTCCACACGTGCAATTTTTACTGATGAAACATTTTTAAAAATTTATAATAACTGGGCTTTCTTGTTATTTTAATCAGATGTACATGTGAATATAGTTTAAAGAATCAAACAGTTCTCTGCAGTTTTTCAGAGAAAAGAAAAATCCAGTCATTTTTTTTTTTTTTCTGTTTTTTCTGCCAAGAGCGATTGGGAACCAGTGTGGGCCCACAGCCCCTTGCCTGTGCCTTCCTACAGGCACCCGTTTCTTGGGGCATTCCCTGCTGGCGCCTGTGCCTTCCATGTCCTCTGCTGCACTTCGTCAGCCGGCTATAATGGGGCTTGGAACATTATTTATTATTATTTAATATTGCCTCTTTAGGCTCTAAATGTTATTGACAGCTGGCTTATTGTAGTAAACAGTCACTTTTCCTTTCCTGCAGTACTTTTTTTCTGACATTAATAATTTTCTTTTAATACAGAGAATCAAATCTGGTATACATAGTAGCATCTTTCTCAGCTGTTTTGTAATGCAGTTCTGTAAGAAGAGAATGTAGATCAGATGCCATGTATTTCAGGGATTCACATGATTTTCTTACATACTTTCTGGTAAACTTGGCAATAAAATTGATCCTGGATTGGTAGCTAACGTTGGTAGTTTGCTCATTAAAGTGAAGTGGCTTGGGCATTCGGATTGCGTCCTGGTACACGCTTATCACCACCTCACTGTGACGAGGACTCGAAATAACCTCAAGGATGGCTCTTACTGGGCAGAGTGGGGAACTTGCGGCCACTGTGGTCAGCAGTGGGAGAACGTGGCCCTGGCGTGTGCAGACGCGGCCCTGGGGCTTCTGGGTTGTGCCCGACACCTCCTAACCTCACAAGGGGCATTTTAACCAGCAGCGCCTACGAATATTAACTTCCTGCAAAATCAGAGATGTGTAATGGTGACACAGACTGAGGGAAACAGGGATGCGTGAAGGGGTTACGGTGATGAAGAGCTGAGGCGATGGCTACTCCAAGACCAATGACACCTCTATGCAGCGTGTTCCTGAAGGCTTATGTGCACCTGGAGTGGAAGGACGTTAAGACCTGTTAGTGAGTTAACAAAAGTCGCAAATATTTTATTAGTTTCAAAAGGCAGGTCAGTACTTAGTGTAATGGCATCCCAGCCAGTGTCTTAACTAATCTCAGAATAATTTTTTGAATTCATAAATAGCAAAGCAGAGCAGAGAAGATAGCCCAGCAGCTTAAATACCTGCCTGGCAATTGCAAGGTCCTAAGTTTGATCCCTAGTACCCCAGCAAAAGGAAAAAAATAAAATAAAATAAATAGCAGAGCAGCTGCAGTAAAATGATAAAAAGCTTCCTATTACAATATGGTCCCAGATTCCCTATAATGAAAGGTGAAAAGCAGAAATGTGAGTAGTTGTTCAGATATTTAATGAGAAATGTAGCTTTTTACATAAGTGTTTCAAACAGTAAACATGGATTTGATGTGCTGTTGATTGGTTTGGTACCTTAAGGTATTTATAGTTTGTATGTTTGTTTAAGTTAGTGAAATGGGACATATATTGACTAAGCTCAACCAACATGCACCCACTGCTTTCTTTTTAATCTTTGTCAGGGTCTCACTATGAAGCTCGGACTTGTAGTGATCCTCCTGCCTCAGCCTCACTAGTACTGTGATTACAGGTGTATTTCACCATGCCTGGTTTTAGGCCTTGTAGGAGCGGGCACAGATACGGTACCAGGGATTGAACCTTGGTCCTTGTGCTTGCCAGTCATGTGCTTACTTAAACTGCTAAGCTCTCTCCAACCCGCATCTGCTGTTCTCATTGAAATGAATTTTGGGGAGAAAGTTAAGAGATGGCTAGAACTACGTGTTCTCGATCATGGCACTCTAAGCTAAACATGAGAGTTTATAGATCAGGTAGCTGAGACAGATAGCTGGAGTACTGAGAAGCAGGCGCTGAAGCTCTTAAGAGAGTTTTATGTTTCCTGCTGGGGACTCATTACTGTAGTCCTTTCTTTATCCAGTGCAGCATTTATGATGTCAGAGAAACTAGGTCTTTGTTCTTTCTCACCAAGTGCTGGTAGACTGGCCACCTCTATAATATGGAGGGACCTTGGATGTGCTGACAAATGCCACAAGTGCTTACATGCTTTCTGCAGCCTTCTTTCAAAGGAGAACAGTGAAGGGGCTTTCTCCATTGGTGCTGTGCTTTTGAAGTCTAAGTAAAATACAATGCCATGTCTAATAATCAGATGAGATGTTCTTCCCCACGCAGTTCATGTACATCTGCTCAGTGCTGGGATGAGCTACATAGAACTGTTTCTGTCCCAGTGTACATGCGGTGTTATATAAAAGTAACACATTTCATGGGTAAGTCGAGATGTGGGTGAAATCCAAGTTTAAGTACCATTAATAACTTACTTTCAATAGCACTTAAATAGAGCAGAAAGTCATGTAAGTCTTTTACCATGCCCAAAATATGGGTATTGTTTGGTTCTCTCCCTTTTTTTTTCTCTTGGCAGAACCAGAGATTGAGCTCAGCCCTTGCATTTGCGAGGGGAGCAGTGAGTCCATCTCCCCAGCCCCTTATTTGGTTCTCTTAGTTACTGAAATTGAGACTTGCCTGAGGACTCATGACAGTCAGGTCTCCAATATTGTCGGCTTTTTGACTACTGCTGCCTACTGTGCACATGGTCTAGTGCATGGCCTCTTCACATGGAGTCTGCACTCCCGGTATTGAGTCACAGAAGGAAGCTAAGTCAGTGTGTGTCTGCTTGTCTGTAAGATAAAGATCAGCTGTGGAAGTACTGGTTGTTTCTGTGCAATTGAAGATAACAAAACCTACTTTATCTATTTACTTATTTATTTTTGTTAATAAGAAACAATTTTATATAAATAATATTTGCCTCAATATGAAAGACAAAGACAAAATTATGTATATGATATAATATACAACATTGGGATATAAGCAGGTATATCTTGTCAAGATATGAGAAAGAACTTGTTAATTCACAAGTTATGTGAAAACTAACTTTGTCAGAAATACATGTTCACAAATCTCTGAGTAAATGAGCATCTTAATATTTAGTGCAGGGTCCACAGGGTCTCACTATACAGATTAGACTTACAGTGATCCTCCTGTTTTCAGCCTCCCAAGCACTGGGATTACAGGTACACTCCACCACACCCAGTCTGTAACCTATTTTAAGAAGCCCTGTAATGAAACCTTTAAAACTGAAGTCCTTTGTAGAACTAGGAAACTATATACATTTATTAAATAGTCACATTAGCTTACTTAAAAGCATGATTATTTATATAATCTCAGTTGAGTGATTTCTCTTTGAATGTTTACCCAATTGAACTTTAAGTCATCACTTGGGAACATTGAGAAGACTTAAAAACATTCTAAGAGCCAGCAAGCAGACTAAGTGCCTGCCAGGCAAGCGCAGGGGCCACCGCTGGCACCACATGCTGCGCTGGCCTTGCCCCTGGGCACGCTGGCCATCAAGACCAGGTGTGGTGGCTCAGGCCTGCCGTTATATAGTGAAGCCCTACTTAAACCACACAGAGAACAGAAACATTTTTGTGGTATGAATTCAGGCAATTGCTAATAATGTTTTGGTTGGAAGATGGGCAGATGCACCAGGTGTGCATGGAAGAAGACTGGCCTTGAGCAGTTGGCATGGACCCCATGGTCACGGGCTTGGCCCTGGTCTCCTACCATTGAGCCATGGATTGTTTTCTGTGGGCCTCATGTCCCTTCTATGTGCATTAGGACTGCTTAGCTAAATGTTCCTAAGGCTAGTTTCATCTTTGCTCATTTGTGTAAAATAAGTGGTTTTACTTGAGGAAATACCCATTAAGTTCCTTGTGGGGGGAACTTATGTTAATAATTGTATTTTTATTTATTTAAAATTTATTTATTTTGAGTTTTTGAGACAGTGCCTCACTATGTAGTTCATGCTGGCTTCAAACATGGCAGTTCTTCTGCCTTAGCCTCCCAAGTGCCAGGGTCATAGGTTTGTGCCACCACACATGGCTGTTAGAAATGTTTAAAGTATAACTTAACATTTTATAGAATGGGAACTACAACAGAAAGCCTGTAATTAAAGACTTTTCTATTCTATGGAGAATGTCAACCCTATTTCCTTCTTTGTTAATTGGTAAACATTGTGCATCTTTAGTATATGCACCATTGTGTTTTGAAATATGCATGCATCATAGGAGGACTGAATCAAATTTATGAGCTTATGAATTACCTCACATTTTTTGGTAGATGGTGACAATACTTAACCTATAGGTAATAAGAATTTACCTGATTGCCTCTATAGAGTCCATTTAGTTTTCTCTGTATGAGTTTTAATATATGTATGTGTGTTGAAATGAGTCTTCTAATTTCTTTCACTTACTGATCTAGTAACAATAGAGGAGGTCTAGTGAACCTCCTCTGAAGCATTCCCATGTACTTGGTGAAACAAGATCTTTTGCTTGTGGTAGTACCATTGTTTTTAAGAGTACAAGTTAACAAGGACTGGCCAGATAGCTCAGCAGACTAAAGCACCTGTTTAGGCAGGCGTAGGGGCCGGGGTTCCATCCCTTGCATGCTGAGAGGCCAACTGAGACTGGGCGTGGTGGAGCACGCCTGTAATCTCAGCCTTTGGTGGCTGTAAACAGGAGGATCACTGTGAGTCCGATCTGTGTAGTGAGATCCTAAACACCCTGAACTAAATACAACTTAAAAAAAAAAAGAAGAAGAAGAAGAATACAAGTTAACAATGGCTGAGACTCATCAAGATCTGTAGTTTACATCTGTATCAGCGTCTCTGTCTTGGTTTTGAAAACGCATTGTGGTTGTATAAAATGTCATTACTGGGAGTTGGCTAGAGGAGACTTGAAGACAACCCTTTCCACAACTGAATCTGTTATTTCAGATGAAAAGTTACAAAGAACTTCGTCGTCGAGGATCGAGTGTTTCTAGCGTGGTGGGGTGCACCCGTGGCAGATGTGCCTCACAGGCTGCGCTGCCTCTGGAAGCTCTGAAAGGCTTGCTGTCACTGGTGTGGAGCCTGTGTTATGCTTGCTAGTTGACTGTTGAAAGGGGTAGCGCTCTGTAGGGATCAGCAGTTCAGTTTTATTTGAACCAAAACGCATCTAAAGCAAAGTTTGCGCATGTGAAGTCCGAAGCCTCACCGTTCTCCTAGAGGAGATAACTCACCTAATGTGATGTCACAGATGGCGAGCCCCCGGGCTCCACCCGTGTGTCCTCCCAGGTGCTCCCTTGCCAGGGTGTGACCTTCGACCTTACTACTTAGTCCCAGTCTCATGTTAAATACACTAGTGCACTGGTGAACTCCCACTTTTTGTTGTATCCAAAGCAAAATTTTGCTTTAAAAAACTCCATTATCCACACTGTGCATAAAGTGCCATGTTATGAACTTAACCTTGCCCTTCATGTAGATAGTGTGAGCTATATCATGGCTCAGCTCTTAGCGGGGTCTCTCCAGAGGGCAACAGCAAAGCGTGAAAGTAATTTGTGGCAGCAATTGCTAGTTAATTACCAGAATTCATTTTTCTACTTCTTGTCCAACATGAGTGTACATTGATGTGTGTAGCATGTTGTAAAAGTCTTGAGTGGCTAGCTCAGTGTGGTTTGCCAGATTGAAAAAGTATTCTCAATTACAAAGTAAGTTTTGAATTCACAAAATGCACAAAACTCCAAAGCATGATGAACAAGAGTATTTTAACTAAAGCAAAGCTGGCTCTGACAAGGCTAATAATAGGTTTGATAGGCTATTGATTAGGAAATTATTTCCTGTATTTCTGTCTCCACAATAAAGCTGTGCTTGTGCTGTAGGGTGCAGAGGGAGTCATTTCTGTGAATGCTTGGTAAGTGAGGGGAATGGTCGTTGAGGCTTGTTCTGAGCCCCTGCCCTGGCCAGGCCGTGTGTGGGTGAGCACCTCTGAGAGGTGTGCGCACACGTGCTTCCCTCACTGCTTGGAGATACAGCTCTGGAACCTGAACTTCCCTTCCTTCTCTTTCCCCACTGGCTGACCCAGCATCCATCCAGCCTGGAGCCCAGCTGCCCTTGAACCTAAGTAGTCATCTTGGGCTGTTTTTGAAAGGAAAATCTTGCTTTTGGGGGTGGGGACATGCTGGGTATTAAACTTAGGACTTTGGCGTTTAGTGACATCTCGGCCCTTTTTGTTTTTTCTTGGAGACTGAGTCTCACTAACCTGCTGGGCTTGAACTGGCTGTCCTGAAGTCTGTCTGGGTGACTGCCGGCATGAGGTTAGGCCACCACTCTGAGCAAAACTGGCTTCTCTCTTAAACTGTTACATGTCAGGTGACTCTTCTGCAGTAGCTACTTGCCTGCACTAACAGAAGCATTCTTCATCCAAGGGATATGTATCTGTTCTGTTTCCGACGAGTCTCACTGTGTTGCACAGCAGGGTTTGTTCTCCTAAGCCTCTGTTCTCCCTTCCTCTTGACCTCCTGAGGACAGCAAGCCTGTGGCCCCTCAGGCACACAGCCATTGTAGTCTCTAGTTGCAGAGTTTATGAATGATTACTTGATATAAACTAGATGAGGTTTGACCTCATCCCTGTGATGGTGTTGTGTCCTTTTCATTCATTCCACAGTATTCCCTTGACTGAAAAGATGAGACTCAGTCAATTTTTTTTTTTTTTAATCATAAAACATTAAGTACCTTAAAGAACTTAGGTACTGCATACTTTGAAAAGAGTGACCAGTGACAATCAGTGTCAGGTTCACCACCTCAAGTTTGTGTGTCTGAGATGTTCCCTTGGTGCTGTGAGCATGTGTGTCCACCTGCATCTCTGACACCTGCCTGTGGTGACAGCAGCCTGAGCAAACCCGGGGCATTGCTGTGCTGTGGGGGACACTCAGAATGTTGCCCTCAACTCTGGGCTGAATGTGCATCCTCTCGCATACCAGTGTGTTGGGTTGTCAGTGCACAAGTACACTTGATATATTTTACATGGGGACTAAAACCGGGCATGGTGACGCACACCTGTGATCCCAGCACTTGGAGGCTAAGGCCAGGGACGGGAGGCCAGCCTGGGCTGCATAGAGATCCTGGCTCAAGAAACCTAAATAAATAAATGAATAGGTAGTGACTTTACCCGAGACTGTATAAGAAACTGAAATACTTGGATTTAAAAAAATCTCAGTGTAGCTTTGAAATTAAATATATTTTATAGACTACTTGTTGAAATTCTTACATCATAAATGCCCATACAATTCAGACTGATTCAAACAGATAGTCATAATATTCATTCAACAAAAACATTTGGTACCGTTCGGTACTGTATTGCTATAAACAGTTTTGTTCCTCGGGCTAAGTAACTTCCTTCAGACTCCCAGGACAGATCGCAGCCTTGTCAGCCCTGGCTCTCTGGTTAGGTGACAGTAGTCTGCATTTCTGGTTCCCTGGGACCCATGGTGGGATTAACCACAGATACGGGTCATGGGTGTCACATGCACCACAGGCACTGGAGAAGGGTGAAATGCCCTGTTGCTTGCCTCATCAGCTCATTCACTCCTGTGCAGTGTAGCAATCAAACCTATGGGTGGTAGGCAGGCATTCTGCTGTGAGCTACACCCTTACCCCACAATGCTGCAGATGTAGTTAAATAGCTGGACCTGTTCTGCCACTCTCCAGTGATGTAGTCATTGTTTTCATGTGTATGTGTCTTATAATATTGCTGAAAACATATACATATGCAGTATATCTAAAAGGAAGGTAATTTGAGTATTTTAAAATTCTGTGTAAATGATACAGCAGGATTCTGTCTTTGTAATGTCCTTGGAGGGGACTGTACAGAGAGTTTCAGTAATTAGCCAGCTGACCTCAGCCTTGCATGCCTCTTCCTCAACCCCCACCCTCGCTAGCTGAGTTTACAGGCATGCACCTCTGCCACTAGCTTACAGTTTACTTTTGCCGCTTTTGAAGTATTCATGTTAATTCATATTTCCTCTCAAACATAAGTATGATCACGGTTGCTGCATATTGTATCCCGTTCATTGTACATGTTCCTTCACTAATAGATGTGGTCACGATGAAGACACTAGAGCTGGCAAAACCAGCACCCCTTTCCTTGGAGGCTGTTGGTCTTCAGGCTCACCTGAGTTCTCCTGTACACATACTGAGGAAAGCGGCTTCTCCGCTGGGCAGTGAATGTTGACTGTCTTTTGCCAGGCAGTTTTTCTTTTACTGGTGTTGGCTTTGGCCCAGGCAGGTGATACAGACCCAGTCAAAAGCACAAAAGGGATCCTTTGGAGGATACGTGAAGTTCAAAGGGGGCAGAGCTACATCTGTTTGGATAGTAAATGTGGATTGGATAGTAAGTGTGGAATGGTTCTAACAGCATAGCTGTCACCTTGAGGTGCGGGCAGCAGGACCGACCCAAGGAAAGTGAGTGGGAGCATGGGCACTGTAATAAACCGCCCTGGTCCCAGCTCCTCCTCGTGTGGAGGTTCTCTTTTTTTTTTTTTTTTTTGCAGAACCGAGGATTGAACTCAGGCCCTTGCACTTGCCAGGGAAGTGCTTATTCTACTGAGCCATCTACTTGACCTGGAAGTTCTCTTTGATTTGACCAGCTAAGGCGGATATTTTGTTACGTGGAAGGAACCAAAGCATCATGGTACACATTTGTTTTTTTGTGTTTTTTAATCTTTTTGAGACAGGGTCTCACTATGCAGTTCAGGCTGGCCTTAAGCTTACTTTGTAGCTCAGGCTGGTCTCGAACTCACAACAATCCTCCTGCCTCAGCCTCCCTAGTGCTGGGATTATAGGCCTGCACCACCATGCCTGGCTAAGGTACACGTATGAAAAGAATACTGCAGTAAGGATACCTAAAATTGTTCCCTTGGGCCCAAGTGCAAGTTTCGTTAAGAGTTTGGAGGCTATAAAATGTTTGCATTCACCATGGTGTGTGCTTCTGCTGCCCTTTCCCTGGTATTGTGCAGTCTGCTTGGAGCATTCCCTTGATCCACTTTCTCCAGGTTCCTAACAGCCAGGTTCTGTGTCTGAGGCAGTCTCTAGTTGCGCTGCCTCGGCCTCCTCGATGCCCGAGCCCACTCCGAGCGTTCATCTTTCTTGGTCACTTGGACTGTCGAGTGTACAGGTTGGGTCACGGCCTGCCTTCTGATGGGCAGCAATTGGCAAAAGCATCTGGAATATTTTTGATCTCCCTGGTAAAGACCTGAGAGCAAGCTTCTACAACTGCAGTCCTTATTGTAATTTTTATTTTTGTATTTTTTTTTATGTATGTGTTACAGGGTCTCACTACACAGCTCAGACTTGTAGTGATGCTCCTGTTTTCAGCCTTCCCCAGTGCTGGGATTACAGGTGTGCACCACTACATCTGGTCTCTGTGGCCTGCTCAGGGGGCAGGGCTGGCGTGGCTTGTGCAGGGGATCGAACCCTGGTCCTGCGCTTGCCTAAGCAGGTGCTAAGTCTGCTGAACTATTTCCCCCTTAATGTAATTTTTAAAGAATTTAGTTATGTCGATTAAAAGTTTTTCTTTTTAGTATTGTGCTTCGTTTAAAAAGTTTTTCCCTAGCTCTAGTCACAAGGATATTCTTTTGTATTTTTTTCCAAAGCTTGTTAAGGATTTGGCTTTTGACCTGCAGATTTTCCCTTTAGAGCTGACTTCTGGGGCCAGGGAGAGGGCTCAGTAGAATGAGTGCTTCTCCAGCAAGTGAAAGGGCCTGAGTTCAATCCCCAGTTCTGCAAAAATAAATAAATAAATAAATAAAACTACAATAAACCTTGGGAGATAGAGTTGACTTCTGCGTGGTATGAAGGAGTGCCATTTCCACAGCGGATGGTATCTGTCCACTCTGAACTCTGTTCTGCTCTACTGTTGATTTTCTGCTCCTGTGCCAATTCCATGATTTTAGTGTAACTATAACTTTATGAAAACTCATTAGAGTTGCTTTTTTGTTAGTCTCTTTTACTTTTTATATATTTAGTAAAGGGTCTACAGGATCTTACTACATAGATCAGAGTCCTCATGATTCTCCGGTTTTCAGCCTCCCAAGTGCTGGGATTGCAGGCGCACGCAACCACGCCCAGTCTCACCCACCAGCACACTCCGGGCCTAGTGCCTAAGGAGGCACTTTAGTCCGCTGAGCTATTACTGTTTCTTTTTTGTCTTTTTGAGTCTGTGCAGCTCGTGCTGGCCTTGAGCTCACTTCGTACCCCAGGCTGGTCTTGATCTTGCAGGGATTCCCCTGCTTCAGTCTCCTGAGTGCTGACATTACAGGTGTGTGCCACTATGCCTGGCCTTGGGCTTTCTTGATTTTACTTAGAACTTTCAGTTGTCAAGTCACACACACACGTACACAATCCAGCTACAAGGGTGGCATTTGGCTTTGAATTAAATTTTTATGTAGTTTCTGCACTTTATTTTGTTTTACTAGTGTCTTACAAGATTTTGCTTTTAATGATTTCATATGCCTTTTACTCTGCTCACTTTCAGGAGCTGTATAATTTTGTATGTAAATACATTTTATCATCGGTTTTCATTGGAGAAAATGTGACTTTCATTGTGCTTTTAGCATGGGGGGGTGTCACTCAGTGGCAGAGTACTTGACATGCTTATGGTCCTGGAATCAGTCTCCAGAACTTAATAGAAAAGATCTTTTTCTTACAGCCTGATGTGTTCAGGATGTTCAGGGAGCACAGTGTGACATTTGCAGCGCCTCCTCAGGAGAGAGCACGTTCACACTTTGACCCCCTATTCCCAGTTACCATCTCCTGGCTTGATTTCAAAAAGTAGTCATTATCGTGGTCTAGTTTTGCTCATTTTAAACTTTAAATGTTACTGCGGACACACTTGCTTTGCTGTCCATCACCGCCATCCAGCAACTGTGAAGCTCATCTTTGTAGCTGCGTGAGGCTGCACTTGGATTTCTGTCCTGTGTGGTGTCCACTGCTCGGTGCTTGAGCCTCGTGTCTTCTTGGAGAACGATTAGGCTCTCTTTCTGGTTTGGGGTGTGATAAGTGATGACCTTGGGAACATTCCTGTTGGTGTCTTCTGGGGCCCACAGATGTGCATTTCTTTGGACATACCATGCTCAGGAATGGAGTGGCTGAGCAGATGGACTTCCGTTCAGCTTTTGTTGTATGGAGAGAAAAGAGTTCATCTGAAAGGGTCCACTCTTCTCTGCTACTCTCAGTGCATGCAGATTCCACACAACTCCACATCCTGGCCTGCATGTGTCAGTAGCAGTCTTTCTGTTCTAGTCTTTTTGGTGTTTGTTGGAGTATCAGATTGGGAGTTTAATTTAAATTTCCCTAATTGAGGTCGAACTTCTTTTCACATGTTCTCAGTAATGGGCTACTCTGATGGAGTGCTTCATGATGCTTTAGTGGGTTGTTCCGTAAATTTTATATTGATTTGTAGGATTTTCTTAAAAAATTCTTGGATGTACACTGTGAGAGTCTTTTCCCATCCTGTGGCTTGCCTTTTTGATTAGTTTATTAGTTCTGCAGTGCTGGGGTCTGAACTGATAGCTTTGTGTACTCCAGGCACTAGCCTGGATCCACATTTCCAGCCTAGTTTGAAAATTTTATTTTGGCACAGGGTCTTGGTAAGTTGCCCAAACTGTATTTATACTTGTGAATTTCCTGCCCCAACCTCCAAAGTAATTGTGATTACAGGTATGTGGCACTATACCAGCTGTGTCCTATCTTGAATGTCTTAAAATTAGTTTCCCAAATAAACATGAATCTGTAGCTTTTCTCTTAACAGTAGTCAGTAAGCACACGTAGCTCCTGGGCGCTTGAGTCTGAGTTGTAACTTTAAGGTATGTCATATTGAAAAATCATTCCATTAAAATGATGTAAAATAATCTCTGTTTTTCTATATTTGGGACAGGGTCTGCAGGTCCTCACTGTGCAGATTGGACTCATAATGATTCTCCTGTTTCAGCTTCCCAAGTGCTGGGATTACACGCCCAGTCTCAGTTGCCATCTCAGCGTGTGCCCGCAGGCGGGACCAACACGGCACACTAGGGCTCGCCCCCGACCACCGCACTCTGCCTGAGCCGGCACTGTAGTCCAGTGAGCTGTCAGGCTGGCCTTACAATGTGAAACAATCTTGATGATAAATTTCAGATGTAAAGAATTAACTAGACTGTGATATAATGTTAGTTTCTCCAGTTCTAGAATGCTTACAAATTATATAATAGGCCAACTATATATTTTTGGATTCTACCAGTGTGTTGTCCTCAGGACTTTTGTAATGAAATACCTTCTATCGTCTGTAATCTGAGATGGTAACCATTAGCTATGTGTGGATGTTGAACATTTAAAATGTGGCTGTGGTAACCGAAAAGCTGAATTTTTCATTCGATTTCTGTTGATTCAGAGTTAAATCTCCATATTTTGCTGGTGGCTACTATACTAGACAACACAGTTCTTTATTGTTTTACTATTTATTGTCTCGTACTTAGGTCTGCAGTCTTATCTGTAATTGATTTTTGTAGGAGTCAAATTACTTATTTTTCTCCCATATGGAAATGCATTGACTGACCAGCAAGGAAAACAATATCCTTTCCTGCTCTTAGAATATTATTTGGTTCCTCTGGTCCATCTTGTACCAAATCCCATTCTGTCTTTCACAAGTGGTAGGACGAGAGTTTCCTCTTTCTCTAGTGCCTCCCGCCGCCATTCTTGCTCCCTGTGCAAGATTCCAATCTGGGTTGTATTGGACCTGTGGATCATCCAGTTGGGCGAATGACATAGCCAGACTGTGCTGCTCTTCTGTGTGAGGGCCTTGGCATCTGTTGTGAGGCTCATTCCTTTCTATTTGCTATTAAAAGTGGTGCTGTTTATCATTTTCATCTTCTCATTTTTATCTTCTCATTTTTCTGATATGTGAAAATAGAACTGATTTAGGCTGTTCTCAAATCTAGTGGTAGTACAAAATTAACTGTAGGGATTCTGTTGGATTTTCTGTATATCAATTTCTGCCACTTATAAATAATGATAGTTTGATTTATTTCTGATTCATGCCCATTTTATCATTTTCACATCTTTCTGGCTTATTTTACTGACCAGAGATCAGCAAACTTTTTATAGTGAACCAGATAGGAATGCAGCCAATAATCTCATTTAAGTGGATGGATGTAGGCTACATGGTGTTTTACTTAGAGTCGGAATATACTGTGAGCACTGAACAGTATGTACTAGTTAGTTGGAAAGGCAGCACCTGTGATGATGAGTTAAAAACCCATCCAATCCCTTTTTGTTTTTTGAGACAGGGTTTTATCTGGCCAGTTCCCCCTGGTCCTAATATCAGCCTAGCCTTTTCAGTGGCTGGGATTATAGGTGTGCCCCAACACCCAGCTAAAAAGAACCATTTTTATAGTGAATAGGATAGGGAAAGAATGATTCATAACTATGAAAGAAACAGAGTATGGCCTTGCCCTAGTGGACTCGTGACCTCTGGAGGTACTTGGAGCTGCCCCGGTGTGGACTAAAGCTTGTTTCTCAATCTCTGCAGGAGAAGCAGAAATGAACGTGCACGTGCACACGAAGTTCTGCCTTATCTGCCTGCTGACGTTCATTTCCCATCACTGCAGTCACTGCCACGAAGAGCACGGCCATGGAGAGCACGGTCATGGAGAGCTCCCTGAGGAGCTGCACAGACACCACCGTGGGGTGACGGAGCCAGAGCCCAGCAGGTTCTCCCTACAGGATGCCGAGAATGAGCAGAGATACTACATTGAAAGACTCTTTGACCGCTACGGTGAAAACGGACGGTTATCCTTTCTTGGTCTGGAGAAACTTTTAACAAACTTGGGCCTGGGAGAGGTCAGAGTAGTGGAGCTCAGTCATGAGGATCTGGGCCATGATCACGTGTCTCACTTGGACATACTGGCCGTCCAGGAAGGCAGGCACTTCCACTCCCACAGCCACCAGCATACCCACGGTGCTGTAAACCCAGACAACCAAACTGTGACCACTGTGACAACACGCAGAAACCACAAATGTGACCCCGAGAAGGAGACCCGGGAAGGATCTGCCAAGTCTGATGACAAACATGCCCACGACCACAGCCACCGCCCCCGCCACCACCATCGGTCGCACCACCACCTGGACCACAACAGTACACGCCACACTCGGAATGACTCTGCCACCCGTGGGCAGCGGGGAGAGCCAAGCCATGCGCCATCCACAGAGGCCAACAAGACACAGGAGCAGGCAGAACTGAAGCCCCGGAAGGGACGGAAGGACAAAGGGAGGAAGAGTAGCGAGAACTCTGAGGTCATTACGCCAGGCCTGCCCCCTGCACACGCCCAGGGCGAGCCCTATGAGCATAATCGGGTGCACAAGCCTGAGCGTGGGCATAGCCCCGGCCACGGCCATGCCCACCCAGAGCACAGCGGGCACGACCCCGGGCATGGCCACCAGGACTATGTGCCCAATGGTGAAGGCGAGCTCCGGCACGCCCGGAAGCGAGAGGCACCACATGTTAAAAAGAGTGCTGTGTATTCGGCGCCCAGTCATAAGGACCATGGTGAGGATGACCACCGCCACGAGGTGAGTTTATGCAGAACACTGGCAGCCGCTCTGCACTTTGTCGTAGTCCTGCAGTGCTTTGGATGGAGCCAAAGGTTCCGCACAGGATAGTCATGTTTTGCCTTGCTTTAGTGCTTATATAGGGGCTGTCAGATAACTTCCTGACAGAAGTATTAAGTGGCCGAAAGCAGTGTTACTCCTTTTATTCTCGAGTCTGGGTTCCTCAAAATGATGTGTTTATACGTAGTTAGAAAATCCATTCTTGTCAGGTGTAGTGGCACACGTCTGTGATCTCAGCTTCGGAGGCTGATGTAGGAAGATCACTGAGTTTGAGGCCTGCCTGAACCGAATTATGCAGCAAGACCTTGTCTTAAAAAGACAAAAATAAAAAATACCCACAACGTTCCTTATTTACCTCTTCATTTTACCATGTTGATATGCATTGTTCGACTCTCCAGTTTACTTTTCACTGTTCCTATCACTGGGTTTCTAGGTATTTACAAATGAGCACTTTTGGTTATTTGACCATTGCCTCTTGAGGACAAGCGGGAAGAGTTTTTCTTTCCTTATCACTAAGCTGTGGAATCAGCTGTTGCATGGTTTTCTTGTGGGTTTGGTGCATGAGTCGGCCAGCTTTCCCCAAGACTGTGAGTAGGCCTGCAGCCTGAGAAGCCTGGTCTTCCCCTGAACCAGTGCCAGCTTGGGGGTGGGCGTGGAGTGCATGCTGTGAGAGCCCAGGGGATCAGAAGGTGCTGGTGCGCCTCTGGTGTCCTGCTCCTGGCACTTCGTACTGGCGGCTCCTCCTCGGGTTTTAGTAACTAACTACCTTACGCACGTCAAGTTTTGCCTCACTCCAGGTATACCGAAACACTGGCTTACTCTAATTTTTAGATTGTTATGAAAGGTCAAGAAAGTGTGTTGAGCATGTATCTAGTTTGTGCACCTAAAGGGCAGCAACATCAGATACAGCCAGTGGCCTTACCTTTTGCTTTCTCTTTTTTTTTTTTAATTTATTTTTTATTTTATTGAAGTACAAATAATCAGACAGTTTTAAGACACCTTAACAAGACAGATTCGATAAATTAATACATTGCAAACTGTTTTCATAATGTTTTGGTATATCCCTTCCTTTGTCTACACCTGTCAAAGGTGTGCACTCCATTGTCATTCAACTAACTTAGGTGCTTGAACTCGACAACACAGTCCAGCATTCCACAACAATAGTGAGTTATTCAAAGAAGTTGTCGACCATAGCCATTTACAGCTCAGCTTAATATTATGGCCCTGCGATGTATACTTCATTTTTATACTTTCCTGCTGGATGGTTAAGACCGAGATAGAGCAAGACCTATATACCAACACATGTACTTTATATTTCTTATGTGGTCTATCTTGTAGTCCTGTACATTATTCTGTAGATCCTTTGTCTGTGTCATCCATGTGGATGAGTCACGGCTAATGCTTGACCAGTTTGCTCTCTGTGAGAGCCTGAGAGAAAGTTTTCTCTCCATGTGACTCTCCCCAGGCACACTATAGAACTTCAATCTCTTTCCTCTGTGGCTCCATAAGCTCCTTGTTCAGAAAATTTGGAGCTCACCTGAGTTTCATGATATTATACTACAGGTTCTCCTGTGTCCTGAGTCTTCGCTGACCTTAGAAGGCTAGGGCCAAAATGTTGGCTGGCCTGCAGCTCTTCTATTTCTCCAACTCTGATTTGTGAACTTAGGTTGTTAACCATCCAGAAGAAAAGCTGATTAGTATCCTGTAGCATATGCCATTTACTTTGCCTTATCTGACTTAATTGATTTTAGTTGTTGTTGTACATTTCCTTTTGTATTTCTGCTTTTCGCTTGTTATACTAGGGAGACTATACGATATTTACACATGTGTGTCTGGTTTATTTCACTTATGAGTATATGTTCAAGTGGCATCCACTTCAGTATAAATGCTTCGAACTTATCATTCTTAACAGCTGAGTAATACTCCATTATATAGAAATACCACATCTTTTTCAACCATTCCTCATGTGATGGACATCTTGGTTGTTTCCAAGATTTTGCTATCACACATTGCACTGCTATAAGCATAGGTACACATATATCACTATGATACAATGCTTTCTATCACTGTCACCATCGAGTAAGCAACTTTGTATTTCTTCTCTGGTGAGTAATCAAGTACTGTTTTTTATTAACACTGATTTTAAAATATTGCACAGTGTAGTGTGACTTTCAGGTGTGCGTTTGGGCTGTGGTGCTGTCCTGGAGCACTCTGTGGTGAGGCCGGTGCCTGCTGTCCGCCTGTGGGGTCCTGGCTGGCCATCTCCTCTGTGCAGCCCTCAGAGAGAATCGGCAGCTCCCTCAGGAGCTGCTAGGAGCCTCTGTGCCTTGAGTGGGCCTGAGAAGGATCACTGTGAGTCTTCGTAGGCTGTGACATTGCTCACAGCTGCTTAGTGTGTGACGTTGCTTTGCCTTAGTTTGGACCACAGACAGAGTTGGCAGCAAGGACCCAGGTCAGTGAAGGAGTGCACAGGTGACTGAGGGAGCCCTGCTCCCAGCAGGCGGCTCTGTGTTTGCTTCTGATTTTTAAAGCACAGGGATGAAGCTGCCTTGTTTTCTTCCAGGCTAGCCTCCCTCAGTCACTTCAGGCTGGGTTCATTTTTCTTCTCAGTGGATTTTGTGGTTGCTGCTGCGCTGGGTGCTGAAACCAGGGTCTTAGGCATGCTAGGCAGGTGCTCTAGCTGTGAGCACCTTGGCCTGTGTCTGTGTCGCTAGTTTAGAGTCACTGAGGGAAATTATTCTTCCCCCCATAGCATCTTAGGGAGACCAAAGTAGCAAGAGCCTTTTGGGGGTCGTACCTGTGTGTTACTGTACTCTGTTTTGCGTGCGCTGTCTGCGTAACCCTAACGGCCTCTCCCCACCACTCATGGTGGGTCTCCTTGCAGTGTCTGAATGGCTCTCAGCTGCTGAAGCACTTTGGGCACGGAGCCAACACCCCCATCTCCCCCGCACTGTTCACGTACCTGTGCCCCGCGCTGCTGTACCAGATCGACAGCAGACTCTGCATCGAGCACTTTGACAGACTTCTCGTGGAGGATTTAAGTAAGGAGAAGCATCTCATTCCTGAAGACAAGGCAAACATAGGGGCATCAGGTAAGGAAGTGGGCAAAGTTCTGTTCTTCTTAAAGCATTGTAGTACCTGCACTTATCTTTTGAACTGTAATTCAGTTAGAGTGCAGTTTGGGTAAGACAATAACATGTCTTGAAGTGGCTTAGGTATCCTCTTAGTGAACACTGGGCAAGACGGAAGAGCACAGCACGTTTGTCCTCTGTGGCAGCATGGAGGGCCGTTTTGCACTGGATGGGTGGATGGACAGACAGCTAGATGCAGTGAGACAGCTTTCAGAAAGGGAACTGTCCAGATGAGCAGATGGAAAGAATAGGGCCCCTAATTCAAGTTATTTGGTGTGATGGCAATTTCATGTTTAGCAGGCTGGGGGCCTCTTTGAAAACCAAATAAATGTTTGCCACAATGAAATGGGAAATTTGTCCAGTGGAGACTATCTCTGAAAAGTCCTTTACCTCCCTTCACTCCATCATAACTTCACGCACTTAGTTTTGGGTTTTCAGATGACATCATCGCCCTCCCTGCTCATGTCGCCCTTACCCTCACAAGGCTGCCATGGCACCAAAACTGGACTCCCGCATGTGAGTGTAGTTCTCTGGTACAAACTGGGTAACAGCTAATGGTTAGTGATCCATTATTTTTAATTTACTCCACGGTACACGTTGTGGGTGCTGTGTTAGCCATGTTCTCTCACACTGGTCTCATGCAGTGGGTGGTGGTACCCTTTCCCATGAGAGGAGTTGGCAGAGCCAGGATTCTAGCCTCTGGAGTTTACCATTTCATCTCTGAGTACTAAGTGTTTTATGTGTGTTTTTTTCCACTAAAGTTGAAGGATAGATAACCCTGATCTTTTGTGACTATTTATTTATAGGTTTCTTTATTTATTTGGTACAGGGTCTTGTTATGCAGCTTGGACTTGTAGTGATTCTCCTGTCTCGGCCTCCCCAGCACTGGGATTATAGGTGTGTGTCACCACAGTGGCCAGTTCAGTGTGGGCTGGCATGGCATGCAGTACTGTGGATTGAACCTAGGTCTTTGTGCTTGCTAGGCAGACACTTAGACTAACCCTGGCCATCTTTATTTTTTAATAGATAAGGAAACTGAGGTGTGGAGAAGTTAAGTGACTGTCCTGTAGTTCTCAGGCTGTGACCTTGAGGCTTGTGGGATGCAAGCTGTAAGCCAGTTTTCTCGTAGTTAAACCTAGCATGGTTTGTGAGCTTTGCTAGCATCTAGAGTATTAATACCTCCCACTATGGTACCCGCACCTTCCTTCGCATCCTGAGAGCTCGCTGGCTGTTATGACAGCTTCCTCTGCTGTATCGCTGCCTGGTGCTATTTTGTTGCAAGGTTCAGCCTGTGTGTGGCCCACAGGCCTTCTCTGCAGGAGACCCGCTTCTGCCTTCTGTCCTTGCTTTCATCCCATTTTCTGTCCTTAGCCATGCCCTGGGCCATCTCCTGACAGAAGACGAAGCTGTTTCCTGTCACTCTTCCTTAGGGTGCAGCTCAGGCGTCAGCCCCTGTGGCCTGAAGCTTATCCTATGCTTGTCCTCTGCTGCTGTCCTGCGGTTTAGCTTTCCTCATGCTGGGGCAGGTCTCAGGGAGTCTTAGGAATGGGCCTGGTGTGTTTAGGCTGCACTTCGGTTGCTTTGAGGTAGGGACTGCAGCTTTCACCTCTTGCACCCCAGCACCATTGTAAGGCCAGCTGTGGATAGAAAGCAGGCATTCAGGCCTGATCAAGGGAGTATATCGCCAAGTAGCAGCTCTTGGGGTGGTGCCTATTGAATGCAGCCAGCAAACTCCCATCATTGCTACCATGAATCCCGGGAGTAAAATGCTTTCAGAGCAATTGGAGCTCTCACCACTGTTTCACCATGTGTGACACCATGAATTAGCAATAGCAAAAGCAGTTGTGCCTGTATTGCCTAAGAGGTAGTGGCCCTAGGGACACAGAAGGTTAAAAAATTTCATGCCATAGGAGTAAATGTTTAGGAACACTGGATTCCAGCATGTAACAATTGCATTAGGATAGATACTTCTTAAAGATTGAAAGAATGCAATGTGTGTTCAAGGTTAAGTTCCCTAGGCACCTACATTTTACATTTAGGTTAATTTTTAAATAGGAAAACAACCTTAGAATATATTAATTATAATAGCTATACTTACTGGAACCTTACCACATGCTGAACTAAACACTGCTATGAGATATTTCCTGCGTTCGTTCATTCATTTGTTCTTTTTTTTCTTTTTTTTTTTTTGGTGGAACTGGGTATTGAACTCAGGCCCTGCACTTGCCAGGCAAGTGCTTACTCTACTGAGCCATCTCCCCGCCCCCATCATTCATTCATTCATTCATTCATGCTTGAGAAGGGGTGATGCTGTGCTGTCCAGGCTGGTGTCAAGCCCCTGGGCTCAGGCCCCTCTCCTGCCTTGGCCCCCCAAGAGCTGGGATACCATGTGTGCACCACGGCATGCAGCTTATTTGATTTATTAAGCCCACATAATGGGCACTTCTGTTTCCATTCCAGGTGAATGAGGAAAGGGAGTCCTAAGGGATGAGAACAGGAAGCTCCTGGTGCAGGACAGGGCGCCTGCTCCTGTTTTGTGCTTCTGGTTAAAGATGAGGGACTGTGAGGCGTGGCCCTCCAGCTTCTGGTGCCTCCTCACTGTGGCAGGAGACCAGGGGAGGGTGGGAGGAAATTTCATGAAAATGAACACATTTCTTTTTTTTTTTTTTTTTTTTTGGTGGAACTGGGGATTGAACTCAGGCCCTTGAGCTTGCCAGGAAAGTGCTTATTCCACTGAGCCATCTCCTCATGGAGAGGCTTCTATATAGGGAAAAGTGGGGGTGAGATTTTCTCATTTTGAATAAAGATGAACAACTTTTTATTCTCAAGGTTTCTAAAAACTTGTGGTTTATTTCTGTCAGCTGTGGATACTACCTCTTCATTAGAGCTGCTTCTGTTGTAATACGAGTATCACCATAACTTGTATAACAGTGCTGCTGACAGATGTATAATGTAGTTATATTGAAAGGTACAGCTTATTTGCACAGAAAAGCCTTAGAGGAAATTGTACTTGTTTTGAAAACAAGTATGTTACTAATAGTGAATATTGATTAGTGGTTTGCAGGTGGTTATTAGCATTGTCAGAAATGCAGCTTGAATTAATTATGTCCTGATGGATGCTAATAATTGTTGGCAAAAATGCCTTGCTAGTAATTATTTTTAATGACTGCTGCACCATTAAGAAAGGTTAACTTGTTCTGTATAAATCTCCCATAGTGCTGTAGCCACTACCTCATTAACTTTGCTCAAAGACTGCTGTAAACCAGACACGCTGTGTACGGAGCTTGATGGACACCAGTGGACTTCCTGGGATTGGCTCGTACAGTCACGAGGCTGACCCTTGCTTAATTACCAGGCTCTGTGACTAGGCCGCTCTCAGTTTCTGCCAATTGAAATGCTGAAGCCGTGTGGAACACTGCCGTCTCGCACATGGTTTGCACTGACTTAATTAGGAAGGGTCCGAAGATGAGTGCTGCTTCTTAAAAGAATGCATTTTTCTCTCGATGAGAAAGGGGGTTGGTACATAACTGAACCTGGAGGCCTGGCACGTTGTGAGCGACCTGATTTGCAGAGTAAGTGAAGCTTATCAGGTGTGTAGCACTCCTTATTGCAGATGGTGTTTTGGGTGCAAGTACTGGAAACGTTTGCTGGCCGTGTGTCATCAGTCTGCCTGTTGTTAGTTTGGTGCATACACACCCATTTAAGGACACCTTAATTGTTTTTTGTTCTGTGCAGCTTTATGATTGTAAATAAATAGTGATTTTACATAAATTGTGATTTTTAAAACCATAATTTGGTTAGCAATCAGGTTTTATTGCCTGCAGTGCTTTCTTTTTCTGTGCATTAGAAACTAAGAAATTCAGATAGTTTCTGTGAGTTTAAATTTGTATGTCTTATGTTCTGGAGTAAACAACAGCATAAGTAATTTTAAGTGTAATAAATTAAAAATGGCTTCACATTTCTCATATTTAAAAGGATTGTTTTCCTTTATGAAGATGACAAATTGTTAGAAAAACTGATCATCACATTTGTAGTGCTAGAGACTTGATATTTTTTAAATCACTGAAAGTGAATAATTGAGACTAAGAAAACATGTTCATGATCTGTGTACAAAGGGAATGTAGAGCTGTGTTGCTAATAAAACAGTTGTCATGGAGTCATTGTATGTCATAGAAAATACATGAATTATCATTTGGACATTTTCTGATTTCTTACTGCTTAGGACAGGCAAGAGTAAATGATAATTCATGTTAAATGGAAAAAGTATATTTTGATCATTTGTTTTTTAACCATTTTATGTAGTAAAAGTTTGTTTTGTTTTTATTATTTTATATATTTTTAATAGGACTGTTTCAATAATACATTTTACATTGTTATCTTCCTAGTGGTTATCCATATTACAAGAAGCAGACAGATTATCCTGTTCAAACACTGTTACTACCAATCTTTCTTCTCATAGAATTAAGCAAAAGTTGCAGCATATCTAGCCTGACTATTCTGCATATACAAATACAGAATGGCCCTTGTTTTGTTTAGTCCTGTCAGAGATGGATATTCCATTGGCATCTAAATACTATAGGTGCATGAATTCAGCAAAATAATCCAACACAGTCCAGCAGTCCACAATAGTAGTGGGTCCACAGAAGTTGTTGACTAGAGCCTTTTACAGCTCAACATATTAATATGGCTTTCTTTTATATACCTCATTTTAATACTTTTCTGCTGGATGGTTAAGACCAAGATAAAGCAAGACCTATATAACAAGAAATGTAACTTTTATAACTGATAAGGTCAGTCAAGTCCCCTCAGGAGTATTCTGAAACCCTGTACTGTACTTTGTAGATCCTTTGTCAGTGTCAGCCTTGAGGATGAGTCATGGCCATTGCTTGAAAAATTTGCTCTCTGTGAAAGCCTGAGAAAATGTTTCCTCTCCCATGTGACTCTCCTTAGGCACACTATACATCATCGATCACATTCCTCTGTGGCTCCATAATCTCCTTGATCAGAAAATTTGGGGCACAACTTGAGTTCCATGATATTACAGTACAGGTTCTCCTATGTCCTGAGTCTTCACTGACCTTGAAAGGCTAGGGCCAAAATATTGACTGACCTTGCAGCCCTTCCATTTCTCCCATTTTTGATCTTCAAACTTAAATTGTTAACCCTCCAGAAGAGAAGCTAATTATTACCCTGCAACATATGCAGTTCAGTTTACCCTATCTGTCTAAATATCAAACATCTTAGCCATAATGTGGAACAGGTATTTTCCATCAAGTATTGATGTATTGAACTTTTAAGTCCTTACAGAATATGAAGGAAAAAAAATAAAATATAGAAATAAACACATATTTTTACACAGAAATTTAGAAAACTAACCATATACAGCATTGTAGCAGGACAGACCTGTAACTTTTTTTTCTTATGTCTATTTTTTCATTTATTACCCATCAAAAACAAAAAAAACCTTTTACTTGTGAGACAGTATGGTAATAGTATATCATGACAAGAAGTATGTATTTAGCAGACCAGAATGACAGGCATTCCAAGTGTGACCCTTCCATTACACATTGCTATCTTCAGTACAGATGCTTGGTTCACAGGTAGCAGCATATATAGATAGTCAGGATGAGAATCCTACCAATTACCTGTTACTTTCAAAAACTTGCTGATGTTTCTCTGGATCATTGCCTTGCCCATGTTGTGCATACAAATGTGTGGCTTTGTCCCTGTCCTGTTTCTCAGGTTTTCTCTTTACTCTCATTGTCCAATCCTCAAGTTCTCGCTTTCCTTTTAGTTGTGTTACACCTTTCTATTTGTATTTCTTCTTTTGATTTTTTTATATTAGGGAGACTATACAATATTTGCACTTGTGGGTCTGGTTTATTTCACTTATGAGTATATCTACGAGTGGCATCCACTTAAATATAAATGCTTCAAGTTTGTCATTCTTTATAGCTGAGTAGTACTCCATTGTATAAAATACCACATCTTTTTCAACCTTTCCTCATGTGACGGGCATCTTGGTGTTTCCAAGATTTGGCTGTCACAGATTGTGCTACTATAAACATAGGTATACATAGGTATACATATATCACTATGATACGATGTTTTCAGTTCCTCCAGGAAAATTCCCAGTAGGGGGATAGCTGGCTTGAACGGGATTTCCAGTCCTAGTTTCTTAAGGATTCTCCACACTGATTTCCATAATGGTTGCGCCAGTCTACATTCCCACCAGCAGTGGAGAAGGGTTCCCTTTTCCCCACATCCTCTCCAGTATTTGTTGTTTGTTGATTTGTTTATGATAGCCATTCTTTCTGGGATGAGATGGTATCTCAGTGTTGGTTTAACTTGCATTTCATGAAGGGCTAGCGATGTGGAGCTTTTTTCATATATTTATTCGTTTAATTTCATCCTCTAGTGTGTATTCATCTCAGATGACCATTTCTGGATTGGGTCTTTAAATTTAAGGGCCCTAATGTATTTTAATTTTTTTTATAAATTCTAGAGAGCAAACCTTTGTCTAAGTGCTTATTAGTTAAGATTTTTTCAAAATTTGTGGGTTGTCTTTTCACTTCGTTGGTAATTTCTTTTGATGTACAAAAACTTCTCAACAAGAATTGGTCCCTGTTGTTAATTCTTTCAGGTGTTTCCTGTGCAGTTTCATGTTTGTTTATCAACTCTTTGCCTACCCCTATATCTTTAAGAGTTCCTCCTACTTTCTCTTCCAGGAGATTGAGTGTTTTTGTTTATTTAGATCTTTAACCCATTTTGATGTTAGCTTAGTGTGTGGTGATACACCTGCGTCAAGTTTTAGTTTTTGACATCTAGAAAGCCAGTTTTTCTAGCACCATCTGTTAAAGAGGCTATCTTTCTTCCACTAAGCGTGTTTGGCCCCTTTTTTGAAGATCAAGTGGCTGAGTGTGTTCGTAGAGGCTTCTTCATCTTCTAATCTATTACAATAGACACAGATCTATTTTGTTGCCAATACCATGTTGATTTTATCACGGTAGCTTTGTAGTATGATTTCAAGTCAGAAAGTGTAATCCCTCTTGCCTTGGTTGGTCAGGATTGCCTTTGCTATTCTAGGTCTTATCTGGTTCCACATAAATTTTAGGAACGATTTCTCTATGTCTGGGAGGTATGTTGGTGGCAGTTTGACAGGGATTGCATTAAATCTGCACAACAGTTTTGGAAATATGACCATCTTCACGATGTTGGTTCTTCCTATCCAGGAGCAGGGAATATCTTTCTATTTTCTGAGATCTTTTACGATCTCTTTTCTTAGAGTACTGTAATTTTCTGTGAAAAGATCCTTGACTTCTTTGGTTAAGTGAATTCCAAATTCATTTTCTGTGGTGCTATTGTAAAAGGTAGTGTTTCTATAGTTTGCCTCTCATGTGTTTGTTATCTGTGTAGAGGAATGCTATTGACTTTTGGGTACTGACTTTGTATCCTGCTATGCTACTGAATTTGTGTATCAAGTCTAGTAGCTTCTTGGTGGAGTTCTTTGGGTCTTTCAAATAAAGTATCATGTCATCTGCAAGTAGTGATAATTTAACTTTTTCTTTAACTCCTTTCTTTAAAAGGAGTAAGAACAGGAGTAACCTGTTCTTACTCCTTTTATTTCTTCCTCTTGTCTCATTATTCCAAAACTATATTGGATGGTAGGGGTGATAGAGGACAACCTTGTCTTGTACTATAACTGAGCAAAAAGATTTCAATTTTTCCCTATTTAGAATTATATTAGCCATTGGATTGTCATAGATAGCTTTTATCAAATTGGAATAGAGGCCTTCTATTCCAATTTTCTGTAGGATTTTGAATGTGAGTGAATGTTGCACTTTGTCAAAAGCCTTTTCTGCATCAATTGAGATGATCATGTGGTTTTTAGTTTTCACTCTATTGATAGTGTATTACATTTATAGATTTTTGAATATTGAACATCTTTGCATCCTTGGAATGAATCCTACCTGGTCATGGTATATGATCTTCTTGATGATTTGCTGTATTCTCATTGCTAGGATTTTATTGAGGATTTTTGCATCTATGTTCATGGGGGAGATTGGCTTGTACTTCTCTTTTTCAGTTGTGTCTTTCCCTGGTTTTGGTATGAGTATAATACTTGCCTCCAGAAATGATTTTGGGAGAACTATTTCCTTTTAAATTTCATTGAAGAGTTTGTGGAGTGTAAGGATTATATCATCTGTAAATTTCTTGTAGAATTCAGCTGTGAATCCATCAGGACCTGGACTTTTATTTGTTGGTAGGCTTTTTATTACATTTCTTATTTCATTGGCTGTTATTGGCTTATTGAGAGTTGTTCTATCTTATTGATTCAATTTTGGTAATTTGTACCTTTCAAGGAATCTGTCCATTTCATCTGTATCTTCTATTCTGAGAGCATAAAAATTCTCAAACTAGCTATTCATAATCTTCTGAATTTCCACTGGGTCTGTGGTGATTATAACCTTTTTATTCCTTATTGCGTGTATTTGAATTTTTTCTTTCTTCTTTTTGATGAGGTTAGCTAGGGGCTTTATCGATTTTATTTAGTCTTTCAAAGAAGCAATGTTTTGATTCATTAATTCTTTGAACTTTTTTTCAATCTCAATTAATTTCTGCTCTAATCTTTATGATTTCTTCCTGTCTTTGGGCTCTGGGTTTGGTTTGTTCTTCCTTTTCTAGATGTCACAGGTTCAGCAGTAGTGTGCTTATTTGTTCCCATTCTGTTTTCCTAATGTGTGAGTTCTTAGCCATGAATTTTCCTCTGAGAACTTCTTTCATCGCAACCCATAAATTCTGATAAGTTGTGGTTGATTCATTGAGTTATAGATATTGTTGAATTTCTTGCTTAATATCATCTGTGACCCACTGATTTCTGAGTAGGATGTTGTTTAATTTCCATCTATTTAGGGGGTTTTCTGGTTTCTTTTGATGTTTATTTCCAGTTTTGCACTTTGGTCAGATAATATGCATGAGATAATTCCTATTGTCTTACATATATTTAAGTGTGACCTATGTACTAGTATGTGGTCTGTTTTAGAAAATGACCCATGTGCAGCTGAAAAAATGTGTTGAGCTGTGGTTGGGTGGAACACTCTGTGTATGTCTACCAAGTCCATTTGTTTCATGCTCTGGTTCAGTTCTGGTACTTCTTTCCTAATTTTTTGTCTGATGGACCTATTGTTTTGAGGTAAGGGGGTATTAAAGTCTCCTGTTAGGATTGTGGTCTTGGGTATTAGATTTTTCATGTCCATTAAGATTTGTCTTATATAGTTGGGTGCTCCTGTGTTTTGTGCATAAATATTCATGAATGTTACCTCTTCCTCTTGAATTTTTCCCCTAACCAGTATATAGTGGCCTTGTTTATTTCATTTGATCATTCTTGGTTTGAAGTTGAGACTGTCTGAGAACAGGATTGCTACCCCTGCTTTTTTCTGAGGTGCTGGGGCATGTAGTATTTTTTCCCCTGCTTTGACTTTAAGCCTATGAATGTCTTTTTTGAGTTAAGTGTGTTTCTTGTATACAGCATATTGTTGGATTTTGTTTCCTAATCCACTGTGCCAGTCTATTTCTAATTGGTGAGTTGAGTCCATTTACATTGATGTTTATAATTGAGATGTGTTGACTTATGATTGACGTGTTATTTACCTGCTATTGTTTACTCCTTTTTGTCCTGTGTTTGTTTGCCCTATTTAGTGGGTTGCTTCTGTTCTCTTCATGGAGTTCTGATCTTCGTCCATCTCTGGAACATCTTTCAGTAGCCTGTGTAGAGATGGCTTTGTCTTCATGAAATTCTTTACTTGTTCGAGAGTTTTGTAGGGTATAGTAGTCTGGGCTGGAATTTTCATAGAGGACTTGAAGTATTCTGCTCCATGCTCTTCTTGCCTTCATGGTTTGTAATTCTGATGGGTTTTCCTTTGAATGTGATATGCTTCTTTTCTCTAACCGCTTTCAGTATATAATTCTTGTGCTGGATTTCTGGGATCTTGACTATTATATGTATTGGTTTGTTTTTAGTTGGGTTGAAGTTATTTGGCCTTCGGTATGCTTCAGTTACCTGAATGTTGCATTGTTTCCTCATATTTGGGAAGTTTTCTGCTATTACTTCTGCCCATATTCTTTTTATATCATTTGTGTTGACTCCATCTTTCTCATTGATGCCTATTAGCCTCACATTGTTCATCTTTACATCATCTTGCAGGTGATGGATTATTTTTTCATGCATCCTAGTTGTTTTTAAGAGATCCTTACTCACCTTTTCACTAGCTGCACCACTGTCCTCAAGATCTGAACCTCTGTCTTCACTTCCACTCAAACGGTTTTGCAGGCTTGTGATTGAGATTTTAAGTTCCTCTGTATCTCTTTGACTCTTCTTCATGCGATCTATTTCTTTCCTGTATTGCTCATTGAAGGAATCCATCATATTTGTAATCTCTTTTTTTTTAATCAATGTCTTCTTTAGAGGCAGTTATTCTTTTACTAGAGTTTTTTTCAGATTGGGTTTCCTCCTTATGTTTTTGTATTTGATTCTTTACTTCAGATGCTATGAATTCAGAGATTTTTTTTTTATTTCAGAAATTAATTCTGCTGTGAGTTCCTCTCTACCTTCCTGCTGGTGCTTCTTTGCTTGCGATGCTGTTAATTCATACATTTCAGCTGAGCTAGTGTCCTCTGCACTTGTTCTGCATGGGCATTGGGTTTCCCCCTTACGTTTCTGGATTAGATTCTTTACTTCAGATGCTTTGAATTTAGACATTTCTTTGTTTATTTGAGGAATTAACTCTGGCCTGATTTCCTCTATACTTTTCTGCTGTTGTTTCTTTACTTCCGACACTGTTAGTTCATTCATTTCATCTGAGCTAGTGTCTTCTCTATTCGTTATGGTTGGGCTGGAGGCCTGAGATTGCATTTTGCTCCTTTGTCATTTCACATAGCACTGACCTCTGAGGGGCGGTAGAGAGTCTCACACGGGTGCCTGAGTTTTGATTTGGTGCTGTCCCGTGGGCGCAGGGAAGCCAGAAGCTCTCCCACATACTTGCTGGGCCCAGGCTGGGCTGGATCTGGGGGTCTCAAGAGAGTTGCAGAAGTTCTCCCTCACTAGGCAGGCGTGGGAGCAGGTGCTCTGGAGGGCTACAGGAGTCCCGAGGGCGCGGTAGTGAGTTTCACTCACATGGGTGCCTGAGTTTCAGTCTGGAAGGGTCCCACGGGCCTGAAAGCTTATTATTTAGATTAATTTAGTCTTCTTAACTTTCATATATAATTTTAGTTTTTCTTATAGATGTTCCTCTCTGTGAAACCACCTTAATTAGGTAAATAGATTAGTAATTAAATAAAATGCATGGTCAAGAATTCTCTGAAGATGTGTGATGATTTCACGGATAAAACAATGGTTTAAAGGACTTTGGTGTAGGTTTTGTGTTTTGTTTTAAATTCTTTTATTCAGGAGTAAGGGGTGGAACTCAGGGCCTCATGCCTATTGGGCGAGGGCTGTGCCACTGAGCTTTGTTCCCCGTCCCGAGCTGCTTGAGTTGGCTGTGCATCTTTTTAGTCTTGTGGTAAAATATATGTATCATACAACTACGTATTTGCACACTGGCTTCAATTTTTTCTTTGTCAGAAACCTCTTTTCCTGTCCTTTCTGTCTTCTAGTTTGTTTATGTCTTGCATGAGCAGTAAGTCTTGTGCATGCAGCATGTGGCGGAGACATACTGTTATTTTTTTTTTTTTTTTGAGTCCATTTTGCCAGTCTCTGTCATTTGACTGGAGGATTTAATTCATTTACATTTAAAGAAATTGAGGAAAGGCTTCTGTCATTGTGTTGTTTTTAGCATACCTTAGAGCTTTCTTATCTTTTTCGTGTGTTTGGTACAGGATCTCACTATGCGGCTCAGATTCATAGTGATCCTCCTGCTTTCACCCTCCCAGTGCTGGCATTACTGGCATGTGCCACCGTGCCTGGACTTGGTGTCCAGCTCAGTGTGCCTCGTGGCGCATGTGCTCAAGAAACCTAAATAAATAAATGAATAGTGACTTTTCCCAAGAGACTGTATAAGAAACTGAAATACGTGGATTTTAAAAAATCTCAGTGTAGCTTTGAAATTAAATATATTTTATAGACTACTTGTTGAAATTCTTACATCATAAATGCCCATACAATTCAGACTGATTCAAACGGATAGTCATAATATTCATTCACGCTGGGGCTGGCTCAGTGTGTGGAATCAGACCCTGGTCCCTGCACTTGCCTAAGCAAGTGCTTAGTCCACTGATCTATTTTGTCATCTCTCATTGTTTGTGTCACTATCTTTTATTGTGTTTAGTTGATTTTTGTTGTACAGAAATGTTTATAAATTCTTTTTTCCTTTTGTGTATCGTCTGTGTTTTTCTCTGGGTTAGCATGGTCATTTTAACCTACAGTTGTAGCACAGGTCTTTACTTGCCTCAGTCTGACTTCACTAACACAAGTTCTCTCTCTCATTAATAGCTCCATCTTCGCCCCTTTCAAATGTTGATGTCATAAAGTTACGTGCTTACACATTTGGTGCCTGAAACACAAACTAGTAATTTTTAAAAATACATTAGTCTCCTAAATGATGCAGAAAGCAAGATAAAGTAGTATAGCCAAGCAAAGCTAAAGTACTACTAGCTTTCAGGTTAGTCTGTTTAGTTTTGTGCACATGCACACGTATGTGTATGTGATGGCGTCATGCTGTGTTAGCCCAGCTCACCTTGGACTCCTGACTCAATCCGCCTCCTGAGTGATGGGCAGTGGCTGCTCACCCCCATGCCAGCCAAGACAAATTTGCATTTTAATATATAAGTCTTTTAACTCATGTGGAAGTAAAAATAGTTACAAATCGTTACACTAGTATTGGCGTGCCCAGTTGCCCCTGCCTGTACCTTCAGTGAGATACTGTTCCGTGAGGTCTTGAGTCCTGTGTCTGAAGGACTCCCTGGGGGGCTTGTCCTGTGCCGTCCAGTGGGAACAGGTGGCCTCTGCGTTTGATCACCTGGGAATGCCTTTATTTCCCTAGCACTTGTGAAGGACAGTTTTGCCATGTATAGAATCTTTGTTAGGCATGGTTGGGTTTTTGGAAGGATGGGGGGGCGGTCCTTACAGGACTTGATTATATCAGCCCATGTGAAGATCCCTAATATGTGATGAATTATTTGTTGCAACTTCATTGTAAGAGTTCCTCCTTGGCTTTTAAGAGTTTGTTTATATTCTGTTTAGGTATAGATCTCTGCACTCGCCTCACTTGAGGTTCATTTAGCTTGGGTGATGTTTATATTTTTGTCATTCATTAAATGTGGCAGCTCTTGATCCATTATTTCTTGTCCCTTTCACTGTCTCTCCTTACGGGATTGGAGAGTATATATGTTGGTCTGTTTGTTAACTCGGAAATACATTTTCCATCAGCTCTTTAATGAACAGAGTTTTATGAATACACAAATACACACACACACACACACACACACACACACACACCCCGTATGACCCTAAACACATATAAAACCTTACAGTGTAATTGTGTGTCTGCGTTGTGGACATCAGACCCAGGGCCTTGCGTGTGCTGACTAGGCAAGCGCTCTGCTAGCAGCCACAGGAGTAGCCTGATACATTGTTTCAGCATGGCCTTACATTTTAAAATGTAATAAGCTCAAAATCTTAAATATGTTTCTATATCAATATTTGCTTAGCTTATTAAATTGCATTATATATGATGTTAATCCTCTCAAGTGTGAAGCACATTGAATTAATGGAATCTACTATAAAGTATATTAAGGTTTAGAAATTTAATTTCTGTTGCAAATGCCTCCAATAGGAAGGTCCAGAAATAAATGAGTATATATTTACCAGGGCAGTATGTAGTGTGATCCTAATAAAACAACCAGAATGACAAGATTTATTCAACTAGATTCTTTTCAGATATAATTTTTAACTTGGTACATTAAGCTAGTTTTTTTGGTTTTCTAGAACATTGATTTATAAAAATAAAATGAATAATTTTATTATATAATTTCCGTGAGTAGTTGAACTGTCTATTTGGTTAAGATAATTCTGATGAATAAATATTTATACTAGAGTTATCAAACTTGTTTACATATATGGTACATTTAGGATTCTGTCTGTAGTTTCGCATTGTCCATCCACATGTTTCCAATGTGAGCGTACAATTATTTTTTCTCTCAGTATCTTGGAATATGGATTATTGGCTTTCCCAAGTAATTTAGTACATTTTCTTTAAATTTCTTATTGAAGTTGGTTTTAGATTGTTGCTTTGAGATGAATTGCTTCTAGATTGGGCTATTGCTAAACTAAGCAAAACACCTAATTAGAAAGGAACAGTAACATACCACTGTGAGGCATATTGGAACCTTGGCATGTTCCTGTTAGGTTTTCTTTGTGCCCCTCCCCCACTAGTGTTATCGGAGCCAGGAAGCTGTGGTAATGTTCACCTGCCATTGTCAGTTGGACAGTAACTTTACTGGCTTGAGAACCTCGGGTCTAAAATATGGCCACTTACTTGATTTGTGATTTATTCTGTATTTTTTTCCTGGAATTTTTTTGTTTTTTTACATGGAGTCTCAATGTTAGTTGAGAGACTCTCCCCTCTATCATTTGCTGCACAAACTGTGGCATTACCTTTGTAAGGTACTTCTCTGACCTGGATGCCTTGGAAATTGAGCTCCTACTCCTTTCTTGCCTCAAGTATGTTTGTAACTGTTGAAGTCACAGAATGCAGCTCTCCTGTGGTAGTGGCTGACCATCCGCTTGTGTCAGTTTTGTGCTCATATCTTCTTTTGTCTCCTTAGACTTCTGTATTTATCTGATAGCCATTATTTGCTCAGAGGTAGGGTAAACTGCAGAAGCTCCTTTAGTGGTAAATAACCCCCTGTGTGTCAGTTCTGCAGCTGGTCTAGCTTGCGAGTGCTGGCCACTGTGTATTACTGTTGTTGGATATACAATGCCTAATGGCAAACATGGTTTCCTCGATAACATTCAGCATGTTATCGAGTTTAGTGGGTTAGTTAGCATCATCTCCTTCCTAATTACTTTTCTTTGGTTTTAAACATTTTAAGTTATCCTGATGAAGGAACAAATTTTCTTTTGTTCATAAGTTTATGAACTTATGAATTTATGAGCTTAAATTTTATATTACAACTTTTGTCATAAGTTGTAATATAAAATCTTTGATCAGATTTCTAGTCTTGTTAGATTTGATTAGAAAAAGTGTTTTAGATGAAAACTTTTAAAAAGGATTCAGTGAAATATATATAGATTATAAAACAGCTTTTTAAAAGCTAATTATATTTTTATTGTAGTTTAGGCTACTACTAGACATTATAGTGAAAATACTCAGCCTTCAGCATACTGGCATTTCTGGAATCTTGAATGCTTATGAATGGCCTGGATAAAGAAACCTATGTAGAATTCCTGTTTCGTGTGACACCTGTGTGTCTTGGATCATACTGTAAAATGCTTTCTCTGTGTTCTCAGTGAGATTTGTATTGGGGTTTTAAAAAATGAATTGTGCAGAGTGCAGTTGGAGAAAAGGAGCTTAGAAATAGGTGTGGTGGAGAGAAGAAACCAAGGAAGAGGGCTGAATTGCCCTGTAGCCATGATGTCATCCATAAGAAGACTTTTTCGTTACTTTCTCATGTGATTCTACTTTGCAGTTCCTTAACTTTTGTATTAGAAATTTTTTTTAAAAAAGTTATTATATGTTAGACATTTGGTTTTATTTAATGCTCACAGGACAGTTTTGTGTTCTTCACATAGTTTTGTGGCTTATAGCTCTAATTGTAGACAACAAGAAATTGTATTTTAGGTATTAGGTTTAATTATACTAAATACTAAGAATGGGATGAGTGAAAGGAGAAAAGAAAGAAGGGAAAATATATGTCTCCACAGCGTGGCTTGCACGGCTGTCCTGCTGATTTCTGCTGGTCTCGGGAGGAGCAGTTAATGCTTTTTTTTTATTTTACTTTTTTGAATAATTTTGTATGCTTATATCTAGTAATTGAAGGCAACAATATACAGTTTAACAGCTATTGTTGAATTCCTAAAAAAAAAGTGAGTGACACCCTGTTTTTCATTTGAGTTACTTTCTAATGTGCTTCCATTGAAGATACTGCTTATAATCTAATCTGAGTTTTGTAATTCTCTTGTGAAGTGTTCAGATTGGGTATTTCATGTTTTTGTTTTTAAGCACATTTGTGCCATAAGAGCTTCTTCAGCCTGGGTAAGACGATCCTTTCCAAGGCTCACTCTTGCATTTATCGCCCTTCAGAAGGAGTGTCTTGTCCTGCCTGCTCACGCGCTGTCAATTGTCTCCCCACAGCGTGGATCTGTGGCATCATCTCCATCACCGCTATCAGCCTTCTCTCCTTGCTCGGTGTGATTTTGGTGCCCATCATCAAGCAAGGCTGCTTCAAATTCCTGCTCACATTCCTTGTTGCTCTGGCCGTGGGAACCATGAGCGGAGACGCCCTCCTTCACCTGCTGCCCCATGTAAGCGATTTTCTCTTTTCTTCAAAGGGCTGAGAGCCAGGGAGCACTTGGTGGGTAAGCCAATGTTGTCTCCTGGCTAATCTGCTTTTTTGTTTATGAAAATTTTAAGTTATCCTGATGGAGATCAACTTTCCTTCAGTAACAAGCTACAACGCTCTAGGGTTGTATTTGTGCTGTTTGTTTGCAAATAGGATAAAAGCTGGTTCTCTTCCATTTTATAGATTTATTGGCAGTTTTTTTTAACCAGTTGAAGCAATAGGTTTTTAAATGCAGCAGTGAATGATCTTTTCATCCATGCCACATATCAAGAAAGCCTTGAGAAAAAAATGTGTAAATTGCTGTAGTGATTTTGCCAGTAGCCAGGAGGGCACAGTGGTGACATGCTGGTGAGTTAGTGGGCTTTGTGTTATTTTTACAATTTGGCATTCAAGTGTTCAACAGTGCCCCGGCCTTCAAAGGATCCATTGTCACTCCCCATTGTTCCTTCTGACTTGGGTCTTCATTATAGCATCTCTGTTAGAGGCATTTGAGCTTGTGGTCTTTACTTGACCAAGAAATGCAGCACACTTTGCAATGACTGAGCACACTAGATGGAAAGATACTTTCTTTAAATAGTATAGTATCTAGAGGAACAGTTTGAAAGTTAAAAACTGCTTACATATCCCACTCCTTTGAGATCTGAACCAGCTGCTCTGGTTCAGGTTGAGGTGTAGACAGGGTTTACCCAGAGGCAGAGGGGACTGGAGAGGCAAGGCCAGGGCCGTGCACGGGTGAACGCTCAGCGGGTCTTGGCCGAGGGGTGTGTCAGAGAGAGGCTTCCAGGGCTGTTGCACAGCAGGGCGGTAACAGGCAAGGTAATTGCTATTTAGTTTGTAGGAAGCTAGAAGAGAGGGTTTCAAGTGGTTCAAAGAAATGATAGATGCGGGAGGGAGGGGCTGTGCTTGCCTGTATTTGAATGTTGTGTAATGTGGTCCTAGGGTGAAATACTGCACAGTACCTCATGCATTTGTACACTTTTATGTGTCAGTTTAAGGAACAGAAAAATGTCAAGACGAGATAAAAAGTAAAAGTTACTTTTCTTTGTTTTCTAAAAGATTAAAACCTCAAAATTTGAAATGGCATTTCAGTTGCATGTTTAGAACTATTCTTTGTTGTAATAGTCACAGGGTGGACATGGTCATGGCCATCACCACGCACACGGCCACGGGCATGGCCACTCTCATGCACACGAGGCCAAGAGCTTTGTGGAGGAGTATGACGCCGTCCTGAAGGGCCTGGTCGCACTGGGCGGCATTTACGTGCTGTTCATCATTGAGCACTGCATTAGGATGTTTAAGCACTACAAGCAACAGAGGGTACGTATTTTTAAATTACTCATTTAATTTTCTGAGATACAGTAATAGAATTTGTAAATAATTGAGGACAGAACGTGATCAGTGTCTGATTATGAATAATAAGACCACGAGCTTATTTGTGTTTTGCGTGTTGCTCAGAGTCAGTCCCTTTAGTAGGTTCTTGTGTGTTCCCTGGTCCTGCATTCTGGCAAGCAGTCATATCTCGTTATATAACTGAGTATAATGTTCCATAAGCTTAACAGACTCCCCTAAGTCTCAGAAGTGAGATAGACATTTAAGTCTCTAACTTGTTTAGATTCTGCTATGTCACGTGTGTGGAGATTGAGATAACAATTAAAAGAGAAAATTCAAAGGAATATGCTTTAATTTTTGAAACTTCATTATCTTACACTATTAAGTAAAGCGAAATTACATCCATCTCACAGTTTTATTCAGGTTGCATTTAATAGTTTAGTACAGCATGCTTAGGAAGGTGCGGGGACCCCAGTTCACTCCCTGGTGTGCTGTGCCAGCCCTACCCCCGGGTGCGCTGAGAGGGCAACAGAGACAGGGCGTGGTGGCTGCACCTGTGATCCCAGTGCTTGGGATACTGGAAGCAGGTGGATCACTACGAGTCTGATCTGCGTAGTGAGACCCTGCAGACCCTGTACTAGATACATTAAAAAAAAAAGTTTAATACCATGTATACTGTTAACTTTGAAATAGATAAAGAGAATCTTAGTTCGCTATTTTAAAAAGTATACAGATTTAGGTAGAATTTTCATCTAGTTATATCTCTTGGTTCATTTCTAATCATCTTTCTTACTATTTTGTAAAATGATTTTAGGTAAACAGTGAACTTGTGATGCGGAAGTATGAACAGGGGTAGTGCTACTTGTTGTGACTGCGTATTTTCACCTGATACCTGATTTTTCATTGTGCAGGGAAAGCAGAAGTGGTTCATGAAGCAGAGCACAGAAGAGTCCACTATTGGAAGGAAGCTTTCAGATCACAAGTTAAATAACACACCCGACGCCGACTGGCTCCAGCTCAAGCCTCTTGCTGGTACTTAGCGTTTCTGGCTCAGGAGGAGCTTTTAAGCTGGGAATCAGAAAATCGCTTCTCGCCTGGGTTATGTGCGATTGTTTGCCTTCGCGACTTTCCTAATGCTAGCTCCCAGCACGTTCTTCCTTAGATGTGCGCCTTGATTATTATTTTACCAATTTGAGTTCACTGTAATCTTATTTATGGCATCGGGGCCACATAGATCACAGGCTGAGAAGCCGCGCTCCCTGAGCAGTACCTGGGTCTCCGTTGTCGGCAGTGCACAAGCACCCGGTCGCTCCAGAGGTGCTGGCTTCCTGGGAGAGATGCCCGCCTGCTCCCAGAAAGGCGCCCATGCGTTCTGCGGCCTGAGAGACCTAAGGAGGACCGTTATGGCTCTCAGGGAAACAGAGGCTTTTGGTTTTGTTTTGTATTTAGGACAGGGTCTACAGGGTATATAGGGTCTCACTGTATACATCAGACTCGTAGTGAGCTGCCTGTGTTCAGCCTCCCAAGAGCTGGGATTACAGGTGCTTGCCACCATGCCCAGCCTAATTGCCATCTCAGCATACCCGTGGGGTGGGGCAGATGTGCTCTGCTGAAGCAGGTGCTTTAGTCTGCTGAGCTATCTGGCTGGCTCATAGGTTTTTTTTTGGGGGGGGGGGGGAACCAGGGATTGAACTCAGGCCTTGTACTTGCTAAGGAAGTGCTTTTATCTACTGAGCCATCTCCTCAGCCCTCAAAGGTGTTTTTCATGTAATCTGTTTCACACTCCATTTGAATTTGTTCCTCAAATATAGTGGTTTCCTGCACAAAAGGGCAGTCTAGGATCTGTCTGTGGAACTTTGTCCCAGAGCACAGTTGGGAAGTATCGGGAAATCATAAAGCAGGCAGTGGGAATTGGGGTAAAAGGCTGCTGTTGATGTTTTTAACAGTGCTTATTGGACGCTGTCTCTTGCCTGGACTTGGGCTTCATCTGATCAATCGGGCAATGACCTGAGTACCGCTGTCTGGTAGATACTTGCCGAGGCTGTAGAGGACTTAGCCATCAGCTGTTGGTAGGGTATGGGCTTGTTATTTAAATTCTATTTAGAGTGGGTTAGCACTAAAAGTCACCCTTTCTCTGAAAAAATAATTTTATCTTTATCTGATGAATTTCAGGAAACCTTATTGTATTGGAATGGCTCCTAAATGATTTTAGGGAAATAGGTGTATGTATGTATGTAAGAGTTCTGTAAGTCACTCATATAGGGAGGATTGTTTGCCCTGGTGTCAGCTAGGGTTGCAGTGGCAGTGTGTGTGCAGTCCCTGCTGAGAAAGCCTGTTCCTGTCTCCTACCCAGGGACAGATGACTCGGTCGTTTCTGAAGATCGCCTCAATGAGACTGAACTGACAGACCTAGAGGGCCAGCCTGAGTCCCCTCCTAAGAGCTATCTGTGCATGGAGGAGGCAAAGAGCACTGACTGTGCGCACAGTGATGGGCTGCACGCCCCCCATGTGGCCGTGCACAACCACCACGGCGGGAGCAAGGCCGCACCACGGAAGCATGGCCACCAGTGGCACCATAAGCATGCGCACCACTCACATGGACCCTGCCACTCAGGCTCAGACCTCAAGGACACGGGCATTGCCAGCATCGCCTGGATGGTCATCATGGGGGACGGCATCCACAACTTCAGCGACGGGCTCGCCATTGGTGCGTGGCCGGCCAGCAGTCGGCGCCTCACATTCAGGGTTTTCTTCCACCCCGCTGGGCTGATTGCAGGGCTGTGATCTGTGTAGAGCTTAGCATGTGCACTGTTTCTTGGCTGCTTTCATTTGGGTTTTCCAGAGAGTATGGTTCTGTGTTTGATAAGTGGATTGGAAGTAAAAATCTATTTGTTTTTTTGTTTTTGTTTTTTTCTTAATTTTATTTGGTTTTTGAGACTGGGTCTCAGGCTGGCCTCAAACTTACAATGGCCCTGCCTCAGCCTCCTGAGTGTTGGATGACAAGCACGCACCACTGTGCCCAGCAGTATCTGGGGAGGGGGCACCGAACAGATGTTTATAACATACTGCTCACGTAGTGTGGCCTTTCAGGGAACGCAGCCGTCATACTGAGAAGGCTGCCGGAGCATTCTACTTTGAAACACTTTCATACATCTCTGAAAGAAAGCTCAGAAAAAAACTGCAGTTTAATAAATTTTTCACATCTTTGGAAAGAGACAAATTGTACAATATCAAAAATTCATTGTAACAGCTTCAGTTATATTAGAATCTTGCTAACTACCTCCCACTATCAGCGTGGGATCGTGTGATCAGTGCATGAAAAGATCCAGGGTCTGTCTACAGCACCAGCGGGGCTTTGTGTTGTCACAAGTGCAGGGAGCCTATTTTGAGGCCATGGGAGGTGATGGTACAGAAGAAGGAAGGGTTCCAAATAAGAATACCCTGCTGCATGCCCTACTGTCTGTTCCAAACTAGTAAGTGAGGTGGGGGAGTCTCACAGTGTGAAGTTAGCGTAATAAAAACAAGACAGTAGCAACTCCCTTAACGTTACTATTGCTTTTCTCCCTTCCCTTCTCCCCAGGAGCGGCGTTCAGTGCGGGGCTGACGGGAGGAATCAGCACTTCTATAGCTGTCTTTTGCCATGAGCTGCCACACGAACTAGGTAATTTTACCAGATTTCATCACATCTGAGGCTTTATCACTTGTGAATACGTCCAGATTTCCAAAATACTGAAGCATGAAAGGACTGATGGCAAGTATAAAGGTTTATTAATTGTAAGCTATATCCTGTGTAAAATAAGGAAAAACACGCACTTCTAAAAATTGTAAGACATGGACGCCCCACACTCTTCCGGAGATGCCGTCCTGCTGTTGTGATGACGGCTTGCTTTGAAGGCAGGCAGCGAGTGCCCTGCTTAGAGCTGCACTTCACGGCGCGGGCTGGTCACACTGCTCAGCGGGGTGGGAGCCCGCGGGGTGGGTGGCACACCTCTGCAGCCTTTTCTTCCCTTCCCTCAAAAACATTGTTTCCATTTTATCCTTCTTGTTTGTTTTCTTTTCCCTTCCTTTCTTTCCCCCTCCCATCATTTCACAATCTGTAGTATATATTTTGGTCCTTATTCAAACTTTCACCTTCTTATACCGGAGAAACAATGCATTATCTAAATACGTGTATCTAATTTATCTCACTTCAGAGTATGGCCTCAAGGTGCTTTTTTTTTTTTTTTTATAAATGTCTCAAGTTTATTCTTTATGGCTCAATAGTACTCCACTGCCAAAACCTCCCCCGTATGGTCTTTATTATCCACTCTTCAGTTAAATGGCATTTGAACTGTTTCTAAGATTTACTTTTTTCTTTTCTTTTTTTTTAAGAACAATAAACACCTCTATTCCATGAGTTAAGCCAGGAGGGAAGGTTTATGTGCCTTTCTGGGCCTTGATCTTCCTCAGGTAGAACTGCAACTCTTTGCCCTCCAGCACACAGCCATCTGCTCAGCCACACTGGCCTGGTCTTGATGCAATGCAAGGCAGGAAGCCTGCCCTGCTGGAGCTGCTCTTCCAGAAGAGCTCTACTGATTTTGACATTCTTTTTCCTTTCATCATACTTCTTTTGAATTTTCTTTGATCGTTTTTTGTTTAATATCTCCTCCTCAGGAGTCGGCTTGGCCCCCTTTTTTGGCCCAGGGGCAGTGCACAGTGGGATTCGTACCACTGTTGGTGTGGCTTGCTGTCAGTGTGCAAATGCAGTTCTTCACCAAGGTCTTGGCGCGGACCACCTTGCTATTGGATGCATTGTAAACAACATCCCTGATCCTTGTTTTTTGAGATTTGCTTATTAAAAACTATGCTGTTATAAATGTGGATGGGCATGCATTATGGTGGCGTGACGCTTTTAATTCTTTTGAGAAGGTCAGAAGGGGGCTAACTGGGTCATATAATGGAACCTCTAGTTATAATGTTTTGAGGAATGTCTACACTGATTTCCACAGTGGTTGCACCAGTCTGCACTCCTATCAGTAGTAGAGAAGGGTTCTTTTTTCCTACAGCCCTACCAGCATTTGTTACTGGTTACTTTCTTGATGATGGCCATTCTTTCTGGGGTGAGATGGAATCTCAAAAGTTGTTTTAATTTGTATCTCTTGAATGATCAGCCATGTTGAGCATTTCTTCATATATTTATTTGCATTTCTGCTTTTTAATCTGAGAAGTACTCATTTCAGATGTCCATATTTGGATTGGATCTTTATATTTTCTAGACACTAGTCCTTTGAGGAACAGCTGGCAAATATTTTTTTCCACATTGTGGTTCTTTAGTGGTTTCTTTTGCTGTGCAAAAGCTTTTTTAATAAGGTAAGATCCCAGTGAATTATTTGTAATACTTCCTGTGCAACTGGGATTTTGTTCATGAAGTCTTCCCTCATACCAGTGTCTTCAAGAGTTCTACCTACTTTCTCTTCCAGTAGCGTTAGGGTTTCTGTTTTAATATTTAGATCTTTGATCCATTTCAATTTTAGTTTAGTGAATGGCAAAAAGTACAAATATAGCTTTAATCTTTGGCATTTGGAAAGCCAGTTTTTCCAACACCATTTATCTTCTGGTAAATATTTTTAACAACTTTATCAAAGATAAGGTGGCTGAGTGTGTTTGGAATTGTGTCTGCATGTTTTAGTCTGGTCCAGTGATTCTCAGGTCAGTTATTTTGCCAGTATCATGCTGCTTTGATCAAGTAGCTTTGTATAGGATTTGAAGTCAGGGATTGTAACACCCCTGCCTTGCTTTTACTTCCCAAGTCTCTTCTGGTTCCAAGTGAATTTTAGAATTGTTTTCCCTAATTCTGTGAGATGTGCTTCAGGAATTTTGATTGTGATTACATTAAATCTGTATAACATTTTTTGGAAGTATGGCCATTTTCACCATATCGATTCTTCTTACCCAAAAACAAGGGATCGCTTTCTATTTTCTGATATCCTCTTCACTTTGTTTTTCCAAAATACTGTAGCTTTCAACATAAATATTTTACCTCCTTTGTTAGATTTATTCCTAGGTGTGTTGTTATTTTACCTTTTATCCCCTCTGTTTAGTTCCTTCCCTTGCTTGGTAGATTCATCCTGTTAGGGTTCATGGAGTTGTCCTAATTATTTCTTTCTAGAATGTCCTTCAGAACAGTTTGGAATGCTGGTTGTGAATTTTTTCAGGTGTTTTTGACATGGAAGTATTTTATTTCTCTATCAGTTTTGAAGCATGGTTTTGCAGGAGGTTGTTTCTTTTGGGGTTTAAAATACTTCACCCCAAGCTCTCCTTGACTTGAAGGTTTGTATTGAGAACCCTGCCGTGATTCTGATGGGCTTTCTTTACATGGAATTTTTTTTTCTTCTTAATAGTTTTGAATATCCTGTTACATTAAATTTCTGAAATCTTGACTAGTTTTTGATTTGTTGTAATTTTTTTTCTTTTTTCTTTTTCTGATCATTGCTCATTGAAATTATCTGTGGGTGTCACTTTTCTATATGTGAAATTTTTATTGCATGGGGAGTTTTCTCCCATTCTATAAACAGGCATTTTTTATGTTTGAACCATCTCCTGCTCCCCCCCCCCATATTTAGGACAGGGTCTATAGTTTCTCACTATATAGATCAGACTTGTAGTGATCCTCTTCTTTTTAGCCTCCCAAGTGCTGGGATTATAGGCATATGCCCAGTCTTAATTGCTGTCTCAGCGCGCCCTGGGGTGGGGCTGGCATGGCATGCCCAGGGAACAAATCCCAGCCTTTGCACTCTGCCTAAGCAGGTGCTTTAGTCTGCTGAGCTATCCAGCCCGGCCCTCCTGCTTTTTATTTTTTTATGAATCAGTTACCTTTTTTTCCCCCCCTAGTATTGGGGATCAAACTCTGGACAGGCAGGTACTTATGCCACGGAACTATATCCACAGCACCGTCTCCTGCTTTTTAATCACCTGACTGCACTCGATTTCTTGTTGCTCTTCTTTTCATCATCTAGCTTCTATGGGATTGATTTTTCATGTTCCATTAGTATTCTTTTTCTGTTTCTCTTTTTCTTTAAATGTGTTTGGTACAGAGTCTTACTAAACAGCTTGGACTTGTAGTGGTCCTCCTGTTTTCAGCCTTCCCAGTACAGGGATTACAGGCCTGGGCCACCACGCCCAGTCTCAGTGGTCAGCTCAGTGCTCCCTGGGGTGGGGCAGTGCAGCATGTGGTGCCGGGGATTGAGCCCGGTCCCCGCACTTGCCTGAGCAGGCACTTAGTCCACTGAACTATCTTGCTGGCTCTCCCTTGCTATTTTTAAGAAATCTTTCCTTTTGTGATAAACCACAGTCCTGTTTTCTATATATGGTGTCCTGTTCTCACATTGGCTCATTCTTCTGCATATGCTTCAGTATAATTTTTAATCTCCTGGATATCTTTGAGTGTTGTATGGATTCCATTTTGTCCCTGTGTTGGGTGTTGTGGATTCCATAATTTTCTCAAGCTTCTGTGTTTTTTCTTTTGCGCCTCTAACTGCTCTAGAGGCACTGTGTCCTTTGTTGTGGTTACTATCTCTGCAGTCCTCTGAGAAATTATTTCAGATGTGATTATTTTTCTAGAGCTTCATTTGTGTTTTGTTACTTTTACTGTTACCACTCAGAGTCCAGGTGAGTAGCTTTCAAATTGTTCCACCTTGTTGCTCCTAGGTTTGCTTTTGGTAAACTGTTATATCCAGGGTTGCATCTTGCTTAAGTTTCTTCTCACTTTCTTCGTTTTTCTTTAGTTTAATTCTTGGGTTAGAGCCGGGGAGATGGCTCAGTGGAATAAGCACTTCCCTGGCAAGTGCAAGGGCCTGAGTTCAATCCCCGGTTCTGCCAAAAAAAAAAAAATAATAATAAAAATAAAAAATAAAAATAAAAATAAAATAAAAATAAATAATTCTTGGGTTGATGCTTATAAATTGCTTAGGGTAGGTAGTTTTGTTCCTAGTACTTAGAACCCTAAGGAAATTACTGCTTCTCAGAAATGTCTTCCAGGTATAGATGGCTTTTGGGTTTTGAGTCTGTTGCAGTATTCTTCTACCTCTTGAATTTTTTGGCAATGAGAAGTAGCTGGCAGCCTGGCTTAGCCCCTGGTCCTTTGGCACTGGTCTGTGGTATTATTTATGACCCTTAGGCTGTCTTAGTCTTTATATACCAGGAAGAACAACTGATTAAAACAATTAAGTCACCTTGGCTAAAGTAGTACCTTCAGTAATAATAGTAGCATAAAATAACCTAGAAAATGACAAGGTGTGGTAACTATTAATTTACCACCTTTAACAACATGAACTATGGTGTATTTGTTGCTAGGTAACAAAATCTAAAACAACCCCAGAGCATTGTATAAGTTACTGTACCCTCAATATGGCTAGTTTACTGTGGGGGTGGGGGGTCAGAATAAAAAGTGTTGGGTGAAAATAAGGAAACAGAAGAGGAAGAGATCAGAAACAAGGTTGGAGCACAAAGAAGAGATTATGCAAACTTGAGAAACTGGTAAAAAGAGATGGCGGGAGAGAGAAGAAGAAATAAAAACTAGAACAATAAGATTAGAAACAATGTTTACTCTGATAAAAGTAAGACCAAACAAGACAAAACAAAACTGTGGAGATAGCTCAGTGGCATAAGTGCCTGGCTAGCAAGTGCAAGATTGATCCCATGTACCAGTAAAACAAAAAACCAAGAAAAATTCCTTCAGAAGTTCAACTCGGGCTTTTCCTGTGGTCCCTGGCCCGCCCCGTCTGTGTCGGTGGCCCCCATTGAGCTGCAGCCCTCCGATGAGGCAGTGGGTAGTCCTAGAAGCCTGATGTTTAGGCTGCTTTCTGCCTCTGAGGTGGCATCCTGATGGTTCAGCCTGTGACAGTCTGAGCCTCCTGTCTACTTCCTCCCCCGACCCCAAGAACCCCCACACGGAGCCAACCCACAGCTGCTCTGATTCCGAGCTGCCGGCCCTCTCCAAGTCAGCTCCAGGCTAATCAGCCTCTCCTGGGGAACTTGAAGCTGAACACCTCACCAGTCCCTGCAACATGCAGCATTCCCTACGGCCTGCTGTGTTCCCTGCAGCCTGTAGCATCTGCTGCTTTATTCCACTGCTCTGCTTCTCTTTGAGGCCTGTGGGGTCTCCAGTAGTCACCACGCATTTGCAGGCACAAGCAGCCCTTGGCGTGTTGAGAGTCAGAGCTCGGGGAGGAAGCGCTGCCTCAACTGCCTCCTGTGCTGAGGCCTCTGTTCTCCCTGTGGGCTTCAGTCCTCCCTGGAGATCCTTGCTGTTCCCAGGGGACCCAGTCCCTCTTCCGAGTCTTCCTCACAATGCTGTGTTCCAGCATCTGGACACCAGATCTCGGAGACGCTGCTTCTGCCTCTGCTCTGCCATCTTCCCAGGAGTCTGTGAGGAGACCTTTGTAGAAGCAGCATCGTCTCTTGAATGTCACACTTTGCTGTCACCATGCTTTATTTCATGTATCACATAAACAGTATCCGAAAGATTCAAGGTCACATTTGAAGGCTCCCTGACCGAAGGCTGTTCCAGATGTACCCCAGGCAGGCTTTTCCTCACATTGATAGAGATAGGTGTGGGCCCTGCAGTGAACGGGACAGTGAGGAGGAGATCAGTGCACAGCCTGGCCTCCAGCGCTGCCGAGGGTGGGGGGCTTGCTGCTTCTGATCCAAAGTGAGCGGTTGGGGTGGTTTTATTACTCTCTATATATACTTGGCTTCCACCCCAGAAATATACAAGCAGTGCACTGCAGGAAAAGGAAAACCCTACCTCTCTGGAAGTTAGCAGCCACTACTTCAAGCACCTGTTGTAATTGTAGATGCTAAAGGTAACTTGTGTTGCTCACATTATGTTGCAGTAAGTTTAGTAGTGAAATTCTGGTATAGTAAGCATTTTCTTTACCTGGCGTGTGTATGTTTTTTGGCAGACTGTATTCATGCATCATATTAAATTCATGTTTTCAGGGGCTGGGGAGATGGCCCAGTGGAATAAACGCTTCCCTGGCAAATGCAAGGGCCTGAATTCAATCCCCGTTTCCACAAAAAGTAAAAATAAAAATAAAAAAACATTCATGTTCTTTTATATTTAGCACATTAATATATCTATATTTTCAAAATATGTATTTCTTATACATTAACCCTGATGCCCAGAAGTCTTGAATATGGTTACACAGTTTTAATAGAATGGTTATTTTATAACCTCGCGCTTTTTCGTGTGCCATGCTTTCTCTCCTGCCGGGAGGATGGGCGCTGCAGGGCAGCGCAGGGGCCTCTGTTCGCGTGACCTGGCCTGCTCACCGCCCTTCCCTCCCGGCCGTCTTCCGGCCGCCGCACTTGCTTCGCCAGCAGCTGCCGCTCTCGTGCACGCGTCGTTGGCACAGCAGTGCACTGTCTTGTGCTGCTCGATTTTCACATGGCCTCGCTCGCTGCTGTTTTTCACTCACTTCCTCAGCGAGTGTCAGATGCCTCTTGCGTTTCCTTCCCCGACAGAGTGGGCGCCTCAGGTATCTGTGGTGTCCGTCCCTGCGCCCCGCATCCGAGTGGAGCCGGCACTCTGGTGTACACTGAGGAGCCGCCTCCACCATCCCGGGACCTCCAGCCTGCATCCAACCCGCAGCACCCAGGAGGCCTTGCTGCCCCTTCCTGCCGGTGCCTGGCCTTAAGCAGATGCTTACTAGTGCGGCGGGCAGGAGACAGCACTTTGGCATTTCAGTTGGTGCTTGTTCAGTACCGGTGCTTACTTTCACTTTATACACAGACGTGGTTTCAGTTTTCTCTTCTGTACACTGAAAAACAGTAGCTACAGAAGGGAGTGTGTGTTTAGGTGGAAACTCAGGAGAATGGTGACAGTTTTGATTTGAAGGAAGTAAGTTTCACTTTTAGAATAGGTAAATTTCTTCATGTAGTCTAATTTCTTTTTGAAAATTCCTTCGTCTGTGTAATACATGTTCTTTGATTAATTGCCTTGCCTGGCAGTAAACTTCGATGCTTAGAGTAGAATTTGTCTATAACTGAAGCACTCCTTCTGCCTATACAGAAAGCAGAGCTCAGTGCCTGCTGCAGAGTTCCAGCCTCACCCTGGCCCAGAGCTGTGTGCCCCGCCCAACCCCTCCCGCCCTGTGCTCGGCCTGGGCCCGTGCTGCTCTGGCCTGCCTCATGTCGCACCAGCCACACAACACTCACCCTGTGCTCGGAGTTGCGACTGCTCGCTGCTGCGGGCTGTGGCTGTCGCTTCTGCCCTCTCCCTGCCTTTCCAGTCTGACTTGGGTCCCCGCTTCTTCACCTCAGAGCTGCTCAGCATGTTCTGCATGTCTGCACATGAGCCACACCCACCCACACCCACGCGTGTGTCTGCCTGTGCAGACTCTTGATTCTGCATTGAGCACGCGTCCCTTTCTACTTCGTGATACATCCAGACCTTAGTCTTGGATTACTCTCTCTGTGAACTTCCAGTTGCGCTGGGTCTTTTAAGACCTAATGTGTTCTTTGTTAGCTGTCTTATTTCCTAAATTGTGGAATTTGTCATGTGTGCAGCATACTGTATCTTATGCCTTCTCTAAGTACTTCTTTGCTACTCCTTTAGCCCAGTTCCATAGCAGAACAAACGAAGGCTACATAGGTAACATGTGGCCGCATACTACTTTCTAAAAGATTTTTCTCAGTAACAGGCTTGAGTCACAGGCATAGCCGTGTGTACCAGGACTGCCCCAGCCTCCCCGAATGCTACTGGAATGTCACAGCAGCTGCTGTCCCCCGAAGAGGCTGTTTTATTGAATTGACATCACCCAGAGATTCGGGTTTAGCACAGAGTTGAAACCAGGGCATTTTGGAGGTAAAAGGTAGTTGCTTCACTTCCTCCGCCCCTGGTTCTTCATTGCAGAAAAATCAACACAATGCTAACTCAGCCTTGCTTGGTGACACACAGCTGCATCCCAGTACTCAGAGGCTGAGGTAGGAGGATCACCATAAGTTCAAGCTCAGGTTGGGCTACATAATGTAGTTGAAGACCAGTTTGAACTGTATAGTGAGGGCCCCTTGTCCCCCAATGCTAACTCCACACTGAACAAGCCCATGCCACACGTTAGTGTTTGGCAGTACCTTCCTGTGCCTGCTGCTGGTGACAAACCACTGTGCACTTTTGCTGGGGAGGCCACAGGGAGGAACAGGAGTGACCCTGGGGTCTCTGTGGCTGGGCAGAAGCAGCTCTGGCCTAGGGGCCATGAGCAGGAGTGCAGTGCTGTGCTGCTGCCTTGAGCAGAGGAAGTGAAACCCACACTGCTGAGCCTCATTTGCTTTTAAGGCCTGGTGTGAGGCAGCCATGTAGACCGTGCCTGGGAGCTGTCCCTCCTCTTATCAGATACCTGGTTTACCTAGGGAAGAGCCAGATATGCAGGAAGCATGGTCCTGGGAAAGGAAGAGGTCTGCCCACCTCAGAGGAAAGAGCTCCGAGGCTGCAGCGCTTGTCACGTTCCAGGGCGTTGACTGCAGTTGGAACCTTGCCACACTGAAAGGCTTCCATACGCAGACCAGATTCCAGGAGGCTGCACCAATGCCAGTGCAGCGGAGCTTCCCTCAGCTGGCCAGGACTCGGGGCTCCTAAGCCCTGCGGTAGCTGTTCCTCTGCTGCGGAGGGCTGGGGCTGGGTATACGCACAGCGTCGGAACCACGGGGTGCTGCAGGCGGTACAGTGAGAGCTGGCGAGAAGTTGAGGCCGCCAACAGTCGCAGCAGCCCCACAGCTCCACACCACTCGCTCCTTGGGCGTCAGTGCTGATGCTGCCTGAATTAGCAAGTCACAGTCTCCTCTGTGGGCCAGGCTGGGGCTGGGGGACTTACGTTACGTAGGTCATTCGCTCCGGTGCCCCCGCCGCCCTTCCACAGGTAGCCATCTTCTTCCAGGTGTTGCAGCTAAGCTGTTGTGCCTTTGCTGAAGGCTGCTTGGGCCATCAGTCAGGAGTGCAGTGGTATTTTCTGCTGGGATGCTGACGAGGTCAGCACTGAGGGCTTCTCTAGAGAGGGTAAACAAGTGTATGGACCTCTGGGAGGCTGAGGCCAGGCCAGCTGGCTTTTGAGTCCAGAACTAGGGTCTTTCTATATAAAGATTCAGAGGGGCTGGCTGCCAGCTGCAGCCAAAGGCAGAAGGGGTTCTTGAGTCCAGCAGATGTACAGCAGGTTGGGGGTGGCAGACGACCGAGGCAGCATCCGTGGCACAAAGGCCCTGAACTGGACCATGCCCCCCCCCAGGTGTTTTACAAGCAGTTTAGCAGTCTAACAATCTATAAATATTTTTGTAGTTTTGAAGCCTCTGTTTGGCTGAATTTCTAGTTCAGTTCCTTGTGGCTTGCAGTACTGTCTGCTCAGGGCCCGTTGCAGAGCTGGATGGGGCCTGGAAGCCGGCTGTCCTGGAGAGAACGTGATGGGAACCTGGCCAGATCTGTTATTAGGGCCTCTGTGAAAATAACTGGAGAGATTTTAACCCGTTGCAGCATTAAGTCCAGGGTTGCTGGCCTTTTTGTCCCGTCTCGTGGTCTTTTTAAGGGAGTGACCCACAAGCAGAAGGTGTCTTTCACATCTAGCCACCAGTGGCATTGGAGATCATAGTTCACATCAGGCGTGTGGGTTGAGAGCCACAGATTGCAAGGTGGTTAACAGTCTCCCGGGGCTTGGACTGCTTTAGGTGGCTGAGAGTGGCTGGATGCTGTGTGCTTTGCATGACGTGGGACATGGTCCGACAGCAGCGGTGGTATCGGTGAGGCAGCATGGGGATGACCAGGCCCAGAGACAAGTCTGGCTTCTGCCTCCGGGAGGAGTTTTCAGAACTTCAGGATTACAGGTGTGGTCTTCCTCCTGGGAACAGTTAGAAGTGCAGGCTTAAAGGAGAGGGAGGCTGACAGGCTTGGTACAAAAGAAACAATTGCTTTTAACCTGAAGCAGAGGGCTCTTCCCAGAAGTGGCATGGAGACAGCTTCCATGGGAATGCAGGTTTGGTGAGCTATAGGCCAGAGGCTTGTGCCTGGCAGAAGGGCTGAAAGGCGAGAGTCCAGGTTGCCCCGGGCATGCTAATATTTTGACAGAGGGGACTTTTGAAGGTAGAGAATTCTTTTCCATTGTCTACCAGGAAGTTATAGATTGGACCCCAGTGTACACTTGGAAGCTTTTGAGAGGCCTTTTCTTTTGAAGCATTTATTATTCATTCAGGTCCATGACCTTTCTATCAGGCTTCTAGGTAATAGTGGTAACTTACAACTTGGGCTTTTCCCCCCACTTTGATGTCCTTGAGAAGTATGTGGCTGATGTTTGATTTCTAGGCAGGGTCACCATTTGTCAGGACTGACAGTGATTTTTCCTCAGTCAAAATGTGGAACTCAGACCGGGCGTGGTGGTGCATGCCTATAATTCTAGCACTTTGGGAGGCTGAGGCAGGAGAATTGTTGTGAGTTCGAGACTAACCTGAGCTACAAAGTAAGCTTAAGGCCAGCCTGAACTGCATAATGAGACCCTGTCTCAAAAAGAAAAAAAAATGTGGAACTCAGAAGAAATTGCTGACCATCACCTGGGGGTGGGGTTAGAGGACACCCACTGGCTAGACAGAGGCTATGGAAGGGGGGTGGGTCCAGCTCATGTGGAGAGTGAAGCCGTAGGTGTTGGCAGCAGCCGCGCCGCTGTTGGGTGAGGGCTGCATGGCAGGATTCTCAGGATGGATGGGTCTTTTTTTTTTTTTCTTCCTTTTTTGAGATGCACAGAGTGGTTTGTTTTCATTTTTAACTCTATAACCTCAGAAAGCCCTTTTGCCTACAGTCAGGGACTGTGGATTTTGAGTAATTAATTGTCATTTCTGGTATTCTACTTGTGTGTTGCATACCCTTGAATGATGGCACAGTAGACAATGGATGCCTGTCAGATAAGACCATTCAGATGCCCACCTGCATGTGCGCCTTACGTGTGACTTAGTTACCAAGGGTGCAAGACCTCCTGTAGGCCACGTGTCCTAAAGGAGGACCCATTGAACCGCAGGGGAGGGCCCAGCGAGCCACCCTGACTGGCGCTTCCCTGTCTTTGTGCACAGATAGAGCAGTCTATGGCTCATGCTGCCCATTCTACTCATACGTTCATGCAGCAGGAGCTCAGGGGCTACACGTTCCAACTGCCTTCCCTTGGGAGAGGTCCTGAGTCTTGCTACTCAGAACTGAAGTCATGGAGTGGGCATGGTGGCGCGTGCCTGTAATCCCAGCACTTGAAAGGCTGAGGCAGGAGAATCGTTACAAGTTCAAGACCAGCCTGGGCTACAGAGGGAGCTCAAGGCTAGCCTGAACTTGTAGTGAGATCCTGTCTCAAAAAGACCAAAAAAAGAAGAAATGAAGTCAATCATTGTGTCTGTCAGAGGTGGCAGCACAGCATACAGGGTGTGTCCCTGCCACTGCTTTCTTTGGGCACCAAGTTGTGCTTCCTGCTGCACCACGTGTAATTATGAAAGGATCCAGGGTCGTGTTCTGTGCCGCAGAAGACTCCATTGTGATGCCTAAGCCCTTCTTAAATGATCCCCCTCAGCAGTTAAGGGTGAGATATTGAAACTATATTTTCACTGAAATTTGTGGAGAAAGAAGTTTGGGAGGGGTCAGGGATACACAACTCAGTGGCACACCATCTGCCAGGCAAAGCCAGGGTCCTGAGTTCAGTGTCTAGTGCTGAAGAAAAATGGAAGGAAGGGAGGTCTTTTCTTGGAGAAAGCCAAGAACAAGTCATTCAGATATCAAACCAAATGGGGGGGGGGAATAAAAGCTGATACAACACCAAATCAAGTCCTTGCAAGAGCATGAAGGTGCAGTGGGTAGGATCTAGAGAGGAAAAAAGAGAGGAGAACTAGGTAGAACTGAGAGGAGCAGCTGCGATGCCATCGGGCGGTGCCATGCCCGTCAGTGCAGTGTTTTGGCTTGGCGAAGCGCTGCCATCTGTAGAGCTGGTTCAGCTCTGTGCTGGAGCCTAGAACCCATGCCTTGCGTGGGTTTGTTGACAGTGTCACTGCCTGTTGGAGACAGAGACTTTGAAGCCTCAGGACTGTAGATTGTATATTTTTAGGTCATAGATGTTAGTTAGGTCTTAATTAATTTTATTGAGAAACAAACAGCAGTGAGACAGTGGCAAAACAGGTTAGTAGGACAGTTTCAATAATTAACACATTGAATATTGTTGTTTTCATAGTGGTTGTTCATAGAACAAGATGCAGACATGATGTTTTGTCCAAACACTATTAGTACAAATCTTTCTTCTCATTGAATTGAAAGAAAGTAGCTATGTATCTAGCCTATTTTGTATATGCAGATACAAAATAGTCCTTCATTTATAACCCCTTTTTTTGTTTACTTCTGTCAGAGATGGGTATTCCATTGCCATTTAAATAGTGTAGGTATGTGTCATGTCATATCAATTACTGCTATACTGTCTGTCAAGTAAATGTTTTAAAAAAAGGGTGATAAAAAGATAAAATGTCATAGGACTGTCCTGCTACAGTGCTATATATGGTTAGATTTTTTAATTTCTGTGTAAAAATATGTGTTTATTCCTTTTTTTTTAAAAGAGTGTTTCTTGAAAGAAGGAAACGAGCCAGTCAGTGGTTCAGCTAGCAAGTGTTCAGGAGGGGATTGATGCTGGTCCATTTGGTATCTGACAGAGAACTGTTATGCGTAAGCCTCTTGCTTCTGACTCTTGAGGTTGCAGAGTGGCCTCTGTGACAGCACGTTGCTCCCCTGGCAGCTCTCAGAGCAGTACCTCATCATTTTCCCCAGTGGTTCAGCTGCAGACAGATGTGGAAGAAGGAACCCTTGGGGTTTTCCTCTGGTGCTCTGTCCCCAGCTCTGTGATGTGCTCCCGCGGGCCCATCTGCTGCGCTGCCCCGGCAAGCACCGAGCACACGAGTATGCACATCTGCAGGAAGCACTTGCTTCTCTTAGGCTTGGAGAAGTTTCATGGTTAAGGTTTGATATTTTTCTGGAGGAAGAAATAGCTGTGAATACCAGAAGACAGAGAGCTGCTTATCCACTGGCCATTTCTCTTGGAAGAAAGCAGGCAGAGCAGAGAACTCCTGTTACTTAAAATACTGGGGTGGGTGGGGAATAGCAAGGGAAGGGCTGGTGAGATAGTTCAGTGGACTAAATGCTTGCTTAGGCAAGCACAAGGGCCAGTTTTCAATCCCTGGCACCACATGGCTGCGCCAGCCCTGCCCTTGGGCACCCTGAGTGGTGATGGAGTCTGGGCATGGTGGCACAATGCCTGTAATCCCAGCACTAGGAAGGCAGAAAGCAGGAGGATCACTATGAGTCTGAGCTGCATAGTGAGACCTTGCACCCCCCCCCAAAAAAAAAAAAAAAAAAAAAGGGCAGGGAACTCTTTCTTCTGTGCCTTTCTTGTTTTTCTTTCTAAAAATACATTTTAAGCTCTCATACAGTGAAATTGACCTTTTTGTATATCTAGGCTTTTGAATTTTAGCAAAATGGGCACAGAACAGTTGTCACCCAACATCCTGTCCTAGCCACCCCTATTAATGAGGCATAATTTCTGTTGTGTTTTTGTGGGTTTCCCCCTTCACACCGGCTTCGGCACTGTCTCCTCTGTCTTGGCTGCAGGTGACTTCGCTGTCCTCCTGAAGGCCGGCATGACGGTGAAGCAGGCCATCGTGTACAACCTCCTGTCCGCCATGATGGCCTACGTGGGCATGCTTATTGGCACAGCCGTGGGCCAGTACGCCAACAGCATCACACTCTGGATCTTCGCCGTCACTGCAGGCATGTTCCTCTACGTGGCCCTGGTCGACATGGTGAGGCGCTCATGTTCTCTTCTTAGCCTAACCCGCGGCGAGTGAGGGGGCGTGGCGCAGTCCGCAAAGTGGAAGGGGCGCCGGCTTGTAGCCAGTCTCACCTTAGAGGAGCCTGCGCTGCAGGCCTGCAGTGCCTGCCCGCTTGCCCACGGTGGACAGCCATTGTGGCCCATGGGCTATTTTGGAAAACTGTTGGGATGCTGCAAATTTCTGACCAGGTGACGTCATTGTATTTTTAACAAGCAGTGTTATATGTGGTTAGGGAACAGTTACACTTCCCTGCAGATCTTAGGAGGTGGGGACAGAAGTGTTTTATTGTTGTTGAACAGAATCTTTTTTTGAGCATGGTGTGTGGTTAAAAATGGAGAAAAATGAGCTGGGCATGGTGGCGCAGCCTGTAATCCCAGCACTCGGGAGTCTGAGGCAGGAGGATTGTTGTGAGTTCGAGACCAGCCTGAGCTACAAAGTGAGTTTAAGGCCAGCCTGAACTGCATAGGAAGACCCTGTCTCAAAAAGGCAAAAATAAATAAATAAATAAATAAAAATTAAAATGGAGAAAAATGACACCTATGTGGTAAGCCCTTCTTCTTTAGGCAGTGGTGTATATTTGAAAAGATTCTATACGCTTTGTTGCTCTCGCACAGCCCACAGCCCTGCCAGTGCTCTTAGCCTGACTCTTCCCAGCCCTGTCTGCCCTTGAGGCTGGGCCCGGCCCTGTCCCTGAGGGGAGGATTCTCTGATCTCAGCTTCCTCTTCATCTGCCAGCCTTTTGTTCTGCTTCCCCTGGTTGGCAAGTCATTGCTTATTTTTGGTTTTTCTTTCTTGAGTCCAGAGCATCGGTTTTCCCCATGGATTTGCAGGTGGGATTGCCTTTGTGAAATGTGCGAGGGTCTGCCGTGTGGCTTAGTCCACTGGTGTGCTTGTCCTGCGACAGCACCACAGTTGATCTGTTCTTCCCACTCTGGGGCAGACCTTCCGGGCGCATTCCACACAGTGAAAATAAGTGCTGAGTGGTGTGGTTTGGGGTGGGGTGGGGGTGCAGTCTTCCAGGAACGGGTTTGACAGGAAGGCCACTCGTACAGAGAAGAGAGCGCTTCACTGCAGTTCTCACACGTGTCAGGAGCACACAGCACAACTTGTTCGGCACCACAGAGAGGCTGGCGCAGCCCTGGGTTGCCTCTGTGGTAGGATGTTGGAGGCAGCCCAAGTACGCACAGGGCCCAGCGGAGTGAGCGGGAGGGGCACGTGGGGAGCTGCTGATGCCCAGAACAGGCCTTTGGTAGCACACCTGCTCCCTCCTGGGGACATGCACTGAGGGAACCACCTAAAATACCTGCTACAAAGTGACATTCTCTGCAGTGTCACAGTTGCATTGGAAGTGCTGTAAGTGTTCAAGAGAAAGGGAACAGTGCTGGCCTGATAGCTCAGGGGACTAAAGCGTCTGCTTAGAGAGTGCAGTGGCCGGGGTTGGATGCCCAGCATGCTGTGCCAGCCCCGCTCCTGGGGTGTGCTGAGACTGCGATTGAGACTGGGCATGGGTGCCTGTATCCCAGCTATTGGGAGGCTAAAAACAGAATCACTGTGAGTCTGATCTACGTTGTGAGACCCTGTAGAACCTCTACTAAAAACAGAAAGACAAAAGGAACAGAGTGTGTATATTTTCTAAGATTTTGACAACTAAAATTACCCATTTTCTAGATGTAGAAGAAATGGGTTAAAGATGGTCACTTTACTTTTTTTACTGAGGATCAAACTTGAGGCTTTGGGCTTGCCAGGTAGGTGCTTATGCCACTGAGCTATCTTCCTGGCCCAGAAGGGGATTAAAAATGGTGTTCATATGATCAGTAGTGGATGTGAATCAAATTGTGGTGGGCCAGGCCAAAGAAATGTGACCCTGAGGAGCCATTCGAATGACCTGACCACACTTCTATTTTATAAAAGCCACTTTGGGTACAGGAGGATTTTTCTTTCTTTGAAACCCTTCAATAAGACCTCAACTGGCCACAGTTTAATTTGAGGTCCCTGAAAGACATCCTGGTAGGTCAGAGCTGGGGCAGACCATCCCCCATTGTCACCACACAGCTTGACTGGGCCCATGGGTGGGTGGGTCGAGTGGCCTGGGTGTCAGAGCCCAACCTGGACCTGGCCGGGTCGCCAGCCAGCACAGCACTCATGCCTGAGTGGCAGGGTGGCAGTGTGGAGCTCTGAAGGAAAGGTCCTCCCCACAAAACTAAGGAGAACAGAGAAGATGCAGCACCTCTACCAGCAACAGAGCAGAGCTATGCTTTGTAGGCCTGACAAACCTGTGGCTGTTTCTGAGGCTGTGTTTCCTCTCCACAGCTCCCAGAAATGCTGCATGGCGATGGCGACAATGAGGAACACGGTTTCTGTCCCGTGGGGCAGTTCATCCTGCAGAACCTGGGGCTGCTGTTCGGCTTTGCCATCATGCTGATCATCGCACTGTATGAGGACAAAATCGTGCTGGACATCCAGTTCTGAGCTCTGCGCAGCCACTCCGAGGCACGAGTGGCCCACACGGGCTCGCGCTGCTCAGAGTGCCAAGGACGGAGCCTCCCCATGACTGGTACTCAGTGCTCGCTCCAAGCAGAGGGACATTTTACAGTGGAGACGGGGACAGACAGGACTCCGCAAGCGAACGTCAGTGTGTGTGAGATTCAGACTTTAAAAATCATATAAAACACTAAAGAGTAGTCTCTGTATTAGTAGGAACTTCTGTGGCTATGCAGAAATAGAAATTGAACCAAAAAAATCATTTAAACCTTAAGAATATTTGAAGCGAACGCTGAGCAGACAAGTCCCAGTGCTGAGGACGAGACACGCCGTTCACTTGAGCTCCATCTGGACCGTGCGCTGGGGCAGCTCGACACAGCCTGGAAACCGCACAGCAGACTAGGGGCTAGCAGGGGTCTCGGCTGCAGTAGACTATGAATTAGCGTTGGGAAGCCCTTATTCTTGAATCTAGAGTTGCTATTTTTGTATATATTTGCATAGTGTTTAAACTTGCAGCCTAAACTACTGAAACTTGTGATTGTATGTTTGTGTGAGCTTCAGTTTAACGACAGATTCATAATGGTTCTTTGTACTATTATAATACTTGGTATTTGGGGGTATTTTTCTGTTTCTTAGCCATAATTTTGTTTCTGTTTGGGGTTTTAGGGGGAGATAGGGTGTGTCAGAGCATGTGGTCACATGTTTTTCCTTAAGATGACAACCTTCTGGGACACATCAGTGAAGTGAACCCCAACGTGGTCCAACTGCTCAGTTTTCCTACTCGACAGCACCAGCTGGGTTCAGGGGCAAAGTTCAGTTCCAGGGGTGCAGTTCAGCCTTGGGGCCCAGGCCCAGACTGGGACTGCAGTGAATCCAGGGTGGCAAATGGGCAACACTGGGCAGCTGTGGGGTCAGAGCCTGAGCTGCAGTCTCTGGCCCCTCTGTGGGTGCCTGACAGGAGGGACCGGCGTCTGGCCCTGTGCGCACTGTCCTCCTGGCTGTACGTGTGGATGTGTTGTGAGGCGTGCAGGTCGTGTTTCCCCTGAACTTGGTGTGGCGGTCTGTAGTGCTAGTCTTGCATGTAGACTTGGTTTACGCTTTGTGCCATGGCTTCTCCCCGCCAGGTGGGCGCACCGCGCTCTGTTGCCAGCTGCGTCTCCACCTGCTGGAGCCAAGGTAGCTCTTCACAGATCTTACGGCTCAGACACGAGAGGGCCGAACACTCCATTCCATGGGAGGCGTCTCCATGGAGTCTGCCCCTCCTCCCCATTCCCCTCTACTTACTCTGCGGAGTTTTGTTTCACAGACAGAACCAAACTTAAGGAGCATTGTGTGCATCCAGGCGTTGATAGACCTTGACACCGAGGGGAGCATGCGTATTGTACATCTTTAATTTATGCTTGAATCTGGAAATTGCTTCTGCTTTTCTCGTGGCCTCTTTGTAATAAGTTGGAGTATTTTTTTAAACCACAGAAATCGTTTTCCACATTGGGCACTGAATTGGGACAGCCCTCATCTCACTGCTTGGCCCCAACCTAGTAAAAAGGTGCTGACGTTTGGTGTAGTACTGCCAACCTCAAGGGATCTTGCTTTCTGAACTGGGAAACACTTCTAGTTCACTTTGGGTCTTTGCCGAGGAGGACTATGCATTCCAGCCTGAAATGTGCTTCATTTAAAAGCAACAGCTGGAATATATTCCCAGTCTTAAAATAAATGCCTCATATAAAGCAGATAGGTTATGCTAAGGTATATACAGTTTTGTATTCTTCAGAAGTGGTATTATCTTTCTTTGTTGGATTTTTTAGGGCTGTAACAGTTGCTGCTAATATTTTGATAGGGTTCCACCAGTGTTTAGTTTTGACATCATTTTTTTAATGCTTAGTTTTAAGTCTTACTAGACAATCTCAATTCCACTACATTTCTGTTTGGCTCCAACATTCCATCAGCTTGACCAGTGTACTCTACCATGCATTTGTTGGGGTCCCTGACGTTACCTGTACAATGCTGTCACTGTGTGACGTCCATATGGATTTTGGTGTCTTATCACATTGCACTCAGTTGGCTGTGATTATGCTCAGAGATGCTGTAGTACCTGTGCGCGGTGCGAGTTCTCCATTAGCAGTGAGTCGGTGGCTTAATTGTGATTATGGTCCCGCAAGGTGATTCTTGCTAAAATATCTAGACTTTTTTTGTTGTAACTGAAATCATTTTTTAAAAATTTATAAAGCTGGAAATGATCATATGCTGTTTTTTCATTGTCAACAGTGGTGTGTCATTTTATGTATGTTCCTAGTGCTTATGGAACTCTCCCAAAATAAAGTTATTCCAAAAGAGCAAATGTACCGTGTCCCTTACTACTTTAGAATGTGTCCTCTGTCTGTCTGTCTGTCTGTCTGTCTGTCTGTCTGTCTGTCATCTATTTCGTGGCTGGCCCAGTCCACCCTGGGGGTAGGGCTGCTGCTGCACATGGTGCTAAGTATCAAGCTATGGTCCCCATAGGCTTGCCTACACAGGCCTGCGCTATCACACTGGCCTCACGTGACCTTTATCAACATGGCATGCAAGGGCCGGCGATATAGCTCAGCGGACTAAGCACTTGTTTAGGTAAGCGCAGGGACCAGGGTTCAATCCCTGGTTCCCCAAGCCGCGCCGGCCCCGCCTTCAGGTGCGCTGAGCCAGCGATGCAATCTGGGCGTGGGGGCGCGCGCCTGTAATCCCAGCACGTGGGAGGCAGAAAGCAGGTAGATCACTATGAATGTGGGCTGCATGCATAGTGAGACCCTGCACCAAAAAAAATAGAAAACAACATGGCACGCATTATAGATGGACACTGAACGCACACATGGTAAATTCATAGTTGAGAAAGTTATTCAGATTTATTGAAGGTAGAAAACTTGTTTGGACAGAACACTCTGTACCCACCTGCCTGACAGGAAGTGGCTGGGGTGTCAGGAGTTGAGCTGGCATAGCAGTGCCACGCCACGCCCGATCCAGTGCTCCTCGGGGTGGTCAGAAGGGAGAGTCATGGCGATCACGAAGTTGGTGGAGTGGCCTGTGGTGGACAGCGTCCCTCTCCGCTCACTGGTCTTGTACAGTGGTGCGAGGTAGCTCGGCCGCCTGGGGATGTCAGCCTTCCTGCAGGGCTTCAGCCACATCTGGAAGGAAGCACACATCCTGCCATCAGGCTGGGGTTAGGGGCCCCTGTTGGTTCCCACGGTGCCCTAGTGGGCTCAGTCTAGCCAGCACTGCCATGATGGGGCCAGACATTTTCAAAGAACTGTCACAACTCACTTCAGAGCCTCCTAGAAGTTAAAATGAGAGAAGGCAGTTCTTTTGGTTTGGTTTGGCTTGGCTTGGTTTGAACACTGGGTCCTGCTGGGTGGTGTAGGCTGGCTTTCAGTTCACTGTGTAGCCCAGGCTGCCTCAAGCTCAGCGATTCTTTTGCTTCAGCCTCCTGAGTACAGGTGAGCGCCAAAGCAGTTCTTGCCAACTGCCCAATTATTCCTCCCCTCCCCATCATACTTACCGTGGATGGCATGGCGCTTAGCATAATAAGATCAGATGGACTTTAAAAGGAGAAAGCCGTCACTGCTGACACCAGAGTCACTGGGTTTCCTAACTTAGAGCCAAGTCCCCAGAACTTCAGTGGCAAAGCAGCTCTCGGAAAGCCCAGATGCCTAGGCAGCCACGCAGTGAGGGAAGGAAGCTTCCCGTGCACCTGCTGCCACTGCTCTGAGGCCTGGGCAGGGCAGCTCTTGCCCTGCAGCAATGCAGGGTCTCTTATCGCAGTGAGCACTCACTCCCACCTCAGTGACCCCAAAGATGTACATGCCTTATAGTTCAGGCTCTCCTGGAGCTCACTGTATAGCCCAGGTTGGCCTCACACTCATGGCAATCCTCCTGCCTCAGCCTCCCTAGTGCTGGGATTACAGATGTGCTCCACCAGGCTTGGCAGATGACAAGTTCTATAAATGCAAAAACCTGAGGACTACCACAAAATTAAAAAAATTTCCAATTTCCAAGAAATTGGATCCTTTTTTTAGAGACATAGGAATTAGGCAGAGTTAAAGCAGTACTCACAGGAAATAGAGTGCAAGTCCACAAAAGAAAAGTGGATTGGCCCCTGGCTCTGGATATGTTTGTGTTTGGGGGTGGATATGTGCAATTCGTGAATCTATAGAAAGTGTGGGCTCAGCTTTCAGGTGAGAGGTTTCCTATACATAAGTGAAAGGTGCCGAATATACTATAATAACCTAATAACAGTTCATATAACCAGATAGGAACCTCTACAACCTGAGCTATGTAAACCTTTGGACCCTTACCTTTGGGTGTCGGGTATTTTGTTTGAGCAGTGCAAAAAGTAGCTGAAGAGTCTGGTACCAGAGAAGTGGGCTGTCGCTGTAGCTATGTCTGACCATGTGGATCAGAAGCCTTTGGGAATAGCCTTTGGGGAGAATTGGGAATGATCTGGAGATACTAGCCGAAAAAGCAGAGCTGGAACCCAGTAGGCTGTGTCATATGGGAGATTCTGGCCAGAGCTCGGAAGGCCACAAGGCAGCAAAGTCCAGGCCTGAGAGGTGGTCTGCTGAAGAGGCTGCACTGGCTGCCGGCCTCCAGATGATGTGGGCTGGGCTCTGGCAGAAAGTTTGCCTGCATCTTCCTCAGGTCCGCAGACTTTGCCTAAGGCTGAGATTAAGGGTAGGGGGCTAATTACCTGTGCAGAATAAATTTCAAGGCAGTCAAATGCTGAGCCAGTGGCGTGGTTACTGTTGGGGGCTTTTAGCCAAATCATATTGGGAATCAAGAGCAAAGAGCCTGGCTGGAAAAGAAGCTCCAGTAAAGCTGGGGACTACAAAGATAAGAGGAGATCTTGACTGCTGAAACAGAACAGGAGAACAGAAATGATGGCGTGAGGGCATCCTGAGAAGCAGCCGCCTCAAAATTGCAAAGGTGAAAAGCTGCTTTGAGAAGACAGCCCCAGAGCATCGTGTTCCAGAGGGGCAGTGGCCTGGGGAGGTTGCTCCGCAGGAGTTGGTTCTTAGATACTGGACCCCTACAGCTCCCAGAGAAGGAAGCCTGGCTACTGCTTCATCTGGCAGCAGACCTTGGCATCATCCACATGGAGCTGGTTCTAGGTGCACGAAGGATGCAAGAGTTGTGGGGCCAGGAAGGCTTCCACCCAGATTTCAGAAGCAGTCCTAGAGTGCCAGGCAGTGTGCCCAAGAGGGAGTGTGTGAAGCTGTGAGTGTGAGGCGGAAGGGGCAGCGTAGACCTCTGCAGCCCAGGGAAGCTGGAAGTGTGGTCATCTGCTGCAAACTGCAAAGAAGGGAGGAAGCCAGCCCTAAGGAGAAGCCATGGGAGCCACCACCACCTGCAGTGCCATAGGGATAGGGCCACCCAAACCATCTTGCCACAGATTGCTGGGATGCCCTGGTGGGTTTTGGACTGGCTCTGGTCCCACTCCTTTATATCCCCCGTGTGTGCCTTTCAGAATGGAAATGTCTATCGTGTGAACGTTGTCTGTCATTGGATATTGGAAATGCAGAGCTTTGTTTTCATTTGTACAAGGGCTTTCAGCTAAGAGCTCACCTTAGATCTCAGAAACTTAGGACTTGGGACTTTGCAGCAATGTTCAAACGTTTAGGACTTTAGTAACTTTTAGAGACAAGCCAAATGCCTCCTGCAGAGAGCCATGTGGGTGAGTCTTGTGGTGCTGGGGCAGAATGTTACAGTTGGTGCCTATAGGCCCCCTAAGCCCCACGCGGTCATAGGGTGGGCTCTCCTGAGGTGGCTAGATCCAGAGCGTGTAGTGATCAGAAAATGAGCCCACTGCCTGTTCCAGAACAGAGCTGCCTGGGTTAAGGGTGTGAGTGCCACAGCCGCCCTGGCTCAGGCAGGTGAGGGATGCGAAGGGCCTTGTCCTCCTCTCTTATTTATTGCCTTTGCTACCCTGTTGTCGCAAGCTGCTCTCTGACGCCCCTGGGCTATGCGCCACTCTGCCTTGCAGCCAGCCAGCTGCTTACTGGAGCCCCTACAAGTTGGGAGCTAAAGAAACCCTTCCTCCCTTAACTGTGGGTGTTGGGTATTTCATCTCAGCAACAAAAACAGGAACCAAGACAGGCAGACATTTAAATAAGCCTTAAGTATTGTAAAACTCAGTTTGAAGCTATCAAAAGCCTGAGAGCCAAAAACCACAAGAGAATATCTTGATGAAATAGACAACCTGGGCCAGCCAAATAGCTCCGCAGATTAAAATGCCTGCAAGAAGATGCAGGGGCTGGGATTTCCATCCCGAGCCTGCTGTGCCAGTCCCGCCCCTGGGCGCACTGAGATGGCAGTTGAGACTGGATGTGGTGGTGCACACCTGTAATCGCAGTCCTGGGGAGACTAAAAACAGGAGGATCTATGAGTCTGAGCTGCATAGTGAGACCCCTTCTGAAATACATTAATAATAAAAATATAATTATAATATTAATTTTTTTTTTTTTTTTTTTTTGTCTTTTTGAGCCAGGGTCTCACTGTGCAGTCCAGGTTGGCCTTAAGCTCACTTTGTAACTCAGGCTGGTCTCGAACTCACAACAATCCTCCTGTCTCAGCCTCCCAAGTGCTGGGATTACAGGCTATAATTTTAATTCTTGGTAATCATGAAAAAGTAATCTCAGACCTGTATACAATGATTTATGAAGATATATTTTAAAAACCTATTTCCCTTTACAAAGTGGTAGTAGCCTAGAATGCCTGAGTTTACGCTTAGCTACTGCTGACTTGGGTGCTTACTGTATACATTTATATTCTAATTTACCTGTGTTAACTAATTTTATATTGCTTTGAAATCAAGATATTAGACTAACATAGTTAGCACTTCCGCTGTTTCTCTGCCCAAGGAAGCCCTACTGGCTATTGCACTGGGAACAGAAAACAGACGCTGTCTTTCTAGTAAAAGTAAATGTTACTATGCCTGGCTCTCAACCGAGGCAGGACGTGTGTGTGTAATGTGAAGGCCACTTTATTTTACTGAACAACGTAAACTGTTCGTTAAGTCATGTGAACAAAGGCACGTGGGCTGTGACAAGGGGCCTGCTTACCATAACAGGCCAGCTGGGGAGAACAGGTTTTCTAGGGTGTGTTTAGAACCACGCATAGCAACACATTTATGCTTCGAGCTTTATGTTGCTGCATGTTAAGGCTTTTATTTGTGACCATTATGTAAGACTGATCCTGGTATGTTTTCATAGTCACGGCTGGGGTATTACAGAGACTCTTTCCTTTTCTTAATAGCCCAAACAGAGCGAGAAATCTGTGAAGGAAAACACAGGAGCCCGAAACAAGAGCAGAGCAGTGGCAAGCCTTGCGCCAGTGAGGACAGGCGGACAAGCCTTGCACCAGTGAGGACAGGCGGACAAGCCTTGTGCCAGTGGGGACAGGCGGACCAGCCTTCCGCCAGTGAGGACAGGCGGACCAGCCTTGCGCCATTGAGGACAGGCGGACCAGCCTTGTGCCAGTGGGGACAGGCGGACCAGCCTTGCGCCATTGGGGACAGGCGGACCAGCCTTGCGCCAGTGGGGGCAGGCGGATCGGCCGCAGACTTGGCACGGCGCAAGCCTCGTCACATGGTGCTGCTAAACCAAGCATGTCTGAGCAGGTACTGAACACGCTGGGTCGTAAGCTCTCTCTTTTAAATGTAACTAAAAAGCCAGCGAGGTAGCTCAGCAGACTAAATACCTGCTTAGACAAGTGCAGGGACAGGGGTTCGATCCCCAGCACCACATGCTGAGCCAGCCACTGATCCTGGGCATAGTGGTGCACACCTGTAATCCCAGTGCTGGGGAGGCTGAAACAGGAGGATCACTAGGAATCTAAGCTGTGTAGTGAGACCCTGTACCAAATACATTTTTAAAAAAAGTAAAACTAGGCTAATCAGAGTTCCCCTGCAGGTCACCATTAGCATTTTATTCTGGGAATCACAGGGTGGTGCTTAGGTCACACTGCAGGTTACTGCCTTCTAGGAGCTGAAGGGAGTCTGAAGGGAGAGGAGGGGCTGCAGCTTGCTAGATGGGGTCTTGGTGTGGTTTCTCCCTCCTTGTCAGGAAATCAAATTTCAGGCCTTGTCTTTTTGCTCTCCAGGTTATATTTAGGCCAAGATGAATTATAGATAAAAATCAACTTTTAAAAATCCTGTTTTAAAATGGTCCAAGTTTTATAAAATACAACCCAATGATGCTGTTCTGAGTTTCCCATAATCCAGCAAGATGGAAGCCTGGAGCACTTTGGAAGAGTGGCAGATAACAGATGGGACCACTATAGGGCTTCCAAAGTAGTGGCCACTTCTGTCCCACCACGGAGGCTGGGGCCCATCTTCCCAGCTGCAGCATGGCTGCTCTGTGGAGCGGGATGCACCTGCTTCCCTGGCCCCTGGATTCAGTGAGTCCATTGGGTATGGATGGCACTGCCAGCTAGGAAGGAGAGGCACCGATGGCCTTGGGCCCTGCCATGGGTGGTGGGCCTGGGACCCAGTGACCCAGCTGCAGGCTGCCTTCCTTCCCACGGCATCACAGAGGCAGTGCTGCCCCGGCTCCCTCAGAACTGTGTCTCTGCAGACCGCGGGAACACTGTCCATCCGAGTTGGATTCACAAACCAAGGACCAGAGAGTGCTATTTGCAGGAGGAGAGATGCTAGAGCAGGGCAGGGAGACCTTAGGAACCTCAGACTGCTGAGAAGGGTCACACCATGCATGCAAAGAGGTCTGCAGGGGCAGGGCCCTGCCAGCAGCTGGCGGAGGCCGTGCCACATTCCCCGCTTGGGACTCAGCAGAAGCTGTCACTGGATGGAGTTTAGGGTCCCCTGGGGAGGAGATGGCAGCCTCGGCTCATCTACTCCAGAATAAGTGTGCCAGATCCCATCAGAGGAAAGAATTCAAGACAGTAAAAGTAAGAGAAAATATTAGGCAGCGTGAAAGGCGTGCACACCCAGAGAAGAGACGTGCAGGCCCAGGCTGCCAGCACTTGAGGACAAGTCCATGCAAGTCATGGACTTGAAAGTCAGTGGAATTTTTGAAAAAGAAACTGAAAGCAATCCATTCACAACAGCCAGGCCTCTCCAACAAAAATTACAAAACACTAGGAAAAAAAAAATTGAAGACACTCAAAGTTGGAAGAGTGATCTAGATTCATTTCAGTCACCATCCAAATATCAGTATTCTTCACAGGAGCAGAGAAAATGCTCCTAATTTTCTAGAGAAGCAGAAACAACTCTGATCAGACAAAGCAACCTTGAGCAAAAGAATAAAGCAGAGATAGCATGAAACCAGATGCAAACACACCACAGATCCACAGTAGCAAAACAGCCCGCCAAGACCTGGGCACAGCTGCGATCTGATTCTCAACCAAAGCACCAAAACCAGACATAGCATGGAGCGCCTCTGCAGTGGTGACGCTGGCAAACCTGGGCACCCACTGGGACCGCAGCCCGATCTCTCACCCTGTAAACAATCAGCATGGACTGGTGACAGAAATGCAAGACCTGAAACTTGAAACTGCTAGAAGAAAACACATGGGGATACTTCAAGATACTAGCAGAGGGGAATTTCTGAATAAGGCTCAAATAGCTTAGGGGACAATAGCAAGAACTGACAAAGGGGATTGCATCAAATTAAAACATTTCTGCACAACAGGAACAATCCACAGAACAGAGCAACAGCTAATAGAATGAGAGCAGTGTCAGCTGCTCTCTGACCAAGGGCTAATACCAGAATATGTAATTCAAAAAACACCCCGAGAACAAGTATTCTAGTCAGTCAACGGACAAATGAACCAAAAAGGCATTTCGCAGAAGATGAGCTACAAAAGCCAAGGATGGCAGAAAGAGATTCACTATCATTAGCCCTGGAGAGTACAAATGTCACCGGCCATGTGGCTGTCATCTGGGACACACACGAACAGCAAATGCCGGCGAGGTGAGAGAAGCCTGTGTGCACTGTTGGAGGGATGCGGACCATGCAGCCACTATGAAGGGATGCTGTTCCTCAGAGGCTAAAAGAACTGCCTTCTGGTCCAGCTGTACAGCTCCTCAACAGAAAACCAGAGGGTTTAAACTGGGCAGACGGTGGAGTCGGGGGACCTCCTCTTTCTCTCAGCGTAAGGAGCAGGCTTCGGCTTCTGTGCCAGGCAGGGGATGCGCACAGACTGTGCGTGCATTAGACACAGAGGAGTGCGTTCTGCTGTAGAGAAGAGTGCAGTCAAGCATCCGCAGGGAAGTGGGCAGACCCGGAGGCAGGCATGAGAGGGGAAGGACGCAGGCCCAGAGAGGGCAGCAGTGTCCTGGCTCCTGTGAAAGTTGGGGTTGGGGGGGCGAGGTGTGGGGAGCAACATGTGACATGTGCGAAGGCCGCAGGGAAGCCTGCCGACAACGGCAAGCCTCACGACAGTGGATGTGATGAGGGTGTTGCTCCTGTCAGCTGTGCACGCACCAGGAGCCACACACAGCATAACCTTCCAACTGAGAAAACCCGCACTTCCATCCTTGTATTCACTACATTCTTTCAGTGTCATTAGCCAAGGTCCTGGAATGTGAAGGGCACCATGCACCTCAAGCAAGGTGGGTCTTGAATAGGGGTGAGGAAGCAGCCATGATGGCAAGCCCGCTCTAGGGTTTAACCAGGTTCATGTCTTCTAGCAGTTGCCTTCAGGACGTAACCCTTCAGATGATGGGACTCGCTGGCCCAGCTTTCTTATAGACTTCTCAGGTCAAAACAGAACTTTTATGAAGAAGCCAAAAAGGATGCAGGTTCTTCTGTTTCTTCCACCCAACTGTGGAATCTATGCTATAAAGGGAGACCCTGTTCCTGCAGATCAAGGCTACAAGGGGAGCCCCCCGTCCCTGCAGATCTTAGCTACCACGAGGACTCTGCATCTGCTGAAACACTTACGGATATGTTTCACTTTGAATCAAGCTTTCTAGTGAGAATTTTTATTTCTTACTAGCTGATTTTATTCAAAGGAAACCCTACCCAATTATAAAAATACTTTCCACTCACAGCAAGCAGGTTTCTTATACTCAGGCTGCAACGAGAAAACCACAGCCTAGAATGTGTCTTAAATTGTATTAAAGCTAATCATCTCCTTATGCTGCAGTGACATCATCATTAGAGGTGGCTGTTCCCAGGCTCCGCACCTGCAAGTCCCTGCTGGCCAACCTCATTTCTTTTTTAAGTATGTATTTATAGGTTCTCACTACACAGCTTGGACTCATAGTGATCCTTCTGTCTCAGCTTCCCCAGTGCTGGGATTATAGGCCTGTGCCACCATGCCCAGTTTTGGTGGCTGTCATAGCACGCTTGGGGCCAGCATGCCGTGTGGTAACCAGGAACGGAACCTGGGTCCTTGCCAGGCAAGCACTTAGACTGCTGAGCTATCTCCTCAGCCCCCAAACCTGATTTCTGACCCCAAGGCCAGCACTGCTCCAGGCAGAGCTGGAGGTGTCTGGGAGCCCAGCTAAACTCCAGTCTTACTGCAGCTTCTGCTGTAATGAATGAGCGTCCTGCTCAGGTCTCCTGGGTGCCATGTGGGGCTCCAGTCATGGGGGCTAGTACATGCCACAGCTGCTCTGGTGCCCCAAGGAGCCCGGACCTGTGAGGTGCAGGAGGGAGACAAAATAGCAACTCTTCTGGGAGCAGGGAGAGGGCTGTGAGCTCGCATTAATTAATCAAGAGTAAATAAGCAAAATGTCTTTAAACAGAAGCAAAGTAGGATCGCCTGTCAGTCAGCTGAGGAGGGAGCCCCACTTCCCTAGGAGCCCTGGTTCAGCCTGGTGGGTAGCAGCGGCACTGCTGTGAATGTGCACATACAGGGTCGACTGCACACACACACACACACACACACACACACACACACACACGTCTACTATGTAGAAAGCATTGGGAGATACTAACCACAGGCACCGTGTCGTAAAGAATTTTGGGATAGGATTCTGCGAGTTTCTTGATCTTCCTGTTCCAGGAAGCTCCGTCCAGAAACAATCCGTGAACGTAGACACCTGAGTGCAAGATAAAGACTCAGTAACACCCCTGAGCTGAAGAGCCTACCTGTGAGTACCGGGTAGGTGGCACTAGGCTACGGCTTGTCCCAAAGCAAAACAGAACTCTGTTCTGTTTCAACATCCATATTTCAGAAGCATCTAAGGTTGTAGAATAATAGATGATAAAATTAGGTGTGGATGATGAAGGCCATGAAATAGGCAGTGTTCTTAGTGTAATATTGGGCCCCGGTACAGGCGGACAGCATACAAACGGCCCTCACTGCAGACCACTGGTGTCCGTGGGTGCAGCTCTCCTCCCCTTGCGCTTTATCCCACTGCCCAGAGTGCTTCTTGGCTGTGTAACAGGGGAGTGTGTCGGTGGACTCTCTGGAGTACATAGTCTCACACCAGCTAGGAAAGAGGTGCGTGCAGGCTGGGTGTGGAGTGTGCGCCTGTAATCCCAGCACGCAGGAGGCTGAGGCAGGAGCATCACTGCAGGTTCAAGGCCAGCCCAGCTAGAAAGTGAGCTCAAGCCAGCCTGAACTGCACAGTGAGATGCTGTCTAAAAAAAAAGCATGCGTCAGGGAATCAACTTCACAGGGCTGCTGTCTCTGGCTCTATACTCACATAGGTATCTGTACATGAAGTTTACTGTGGGCAGCATGTTGGTTTTTTCCCAATCATCAAGTGAGGGATGTTTGGGAAAACCTGCCCTTTCTCTCCAGATGACTTTTTACAATTAAGTTTTAACTTCATGTTTGGGAGCTAAGGTGGACTCCACCATGAACTAGAAGCAGGCACATGGTCAAGCGTGTGCAAAGGCGAGAAGCCGGTGCAGGGCCAGAGATGGCAAGGAAGACACCGTGGCTCTGGCCGTAGTGTCCTCAGGTAAGAACCTCGCCCCTTCTGGTAGGGTCCCTAGAGAAAAGAATTCCTTCAGGAAAGCCCCATTTCTCCAGATCATTTCAGTGTCTCACAGTCTTTCTGACAATTACGTAAGTAGGAAGGGAAAACACTGGCAAGACGTAAGCTAATGTCAGGGGGGAGGTGTATTTCTGGGTGAGACTGTCTGTGTGTGTGAGAATGCATAGAGTACAAAATTCATGACTTAGCAAACCGCAAACATCTGTCGACCCTCGGCCAACACACCGGCAGTGGCCGCAGCAGTCCAGCAGGCAGTTACGCTTTACGGCGCAAACTTAGGACACCAGTTTTCTTCACTGATCATTACATAAGTCCTGTAATATGTCCTACTCCACTATTTGCAGGGCAATTCTGGATGTTAATGTCTCCTTTAATAAGAGTAGCTATTAGTTGAGTTAGTAAACAACTGCAGGAAGAACTGTCATCTGTCCTAGAGCATTGTAACGTAAAATCACAACTACCTGGTACAGACTCTCAGCTCAGGGTACAGTGGTGGGGAGTCCAATACTTTGTCCTGGGTAATTGCTAATGTAGAGATTCTGTGCAGTGCTTTTATAAGTTCAATCTTTTAGCTGAGTTTGTAGCTGAGAGTTATCACCTGTTCTACTCAGACTTCAACCAAAGGCTACCTTCTACCTTTTAATCACAACGGCATGGGGAAAACTTACAGAAACGAAAATCATCTTGTACTTAAATTAAGGAAATGGAAAATTTCTACAGAAGTGAAGGACTGGAGTCTTAGGAGAGGCTAATGGGTAGGGGCTTCAGTAGGCAGCAGTCCGTGCAGGTCTTTTCCTGGTGGCCTAGCATTTTGTAGGACAACATGTATAGGTCGCTGAGTGTCGGCCATGCAGGTCTGGGCTTAGGGGCATTGGGGACACAGAAACCCTGTGGGTAGAACTTGAGGCCTCCAGCAGCTGTGGAGGTCAGTGAGCATGGTGGGACACAGCATGGGACATCAGGCTGCCATGGGGGGACCACGGCCAGAGCACACCTGAGCTGCCAGTCATGCATGGCCTGTATCTACTGCGACGGGGAAGTCCACAAATAACTTACTTAGTTGTCTGGTCTTTTCCAGTGCACCCTAAGGGCTGACATGATTAGTTATATTTTTAAAAAACTGTGGGGCTTCTGCATACGGGTTATAATTCAGTAAGGACCTGCTGGGGCTCTGGCATTTCTAGGTGCAGCGGTGTTTGATGTGAAGGGCACAGAAGCACAAGGCAGCTTGGGTATCTGGCTGGCCAGTGGTGCCGCTTAGTGAGCTGCTTAAGTTTAATATATTCAGGAGACACCCAGGAGTGGATGTCAGCAGCTGGACAGAGCCATGTGCACTGCAGACTGAGATCCAGGCTAGAGCTTGGTGGACACCGGCCGGAAGATGTTTAAAGACTCAAGAAGAGATGAGGCCACGTGAAGAGACCCAGCCCAGATCTGGGTCCTTGGAGACTCCAGGATGCAGGGGAGGACCAGCCAGTGAAGAAGCACGGCTGCAGCCAGCATGGAAGATCAAGAGACATGATGCTCTAGAAGCAGAGTGCGAAGAACGTGTTTGCAAAGACAAAGCTGGCACCTGGTGAAGGTCATGTCAAGGTTAAGATGAATATGAGGGAATGAGCAGGCTGCATGGACCTGGAAGCCATCATGATCCCCCAAGGGCATCCGGGGACCTCAGCAGCCTTTCCCAGGAGGAAAGGTAGACAGGAGGCGAGAACTTAGCAGAATGGCAAAGACAGCTCCTGCTGAGAGATGCGCTACACAGGCAAGCAGAGATGCAGGACTGTCGCTGAGGGGCCAGGGATGCCAAGAAGCTGGCCGTGTGTGGCAGAGGTTCAACTGAGCCAGTCTTCAAGGCATGCTGTGGGTCACTCTGGCTGGCCTGAGAGAGGTATTGCTGATTCTGGAAAGAGGTGACACAATTAAAGAAGGAAAGCCCCCCAAACAAGAAAGAGAACGGGACTTGGTTCCCAGGGGTGCAGAAGTTGACAGGCTTAGGGACATGGTGGTGCTTTAAACTCATTTCTGATGGCTTCTGGGTTTTGTAATGAAGGAGGAGGTGAGAGGGTACAGAGGAGGACAAAGAGGGCGACAGGTCATCTGAGGGTGGGAGAGCTGATTTCCCAGGGGAGCAGCTGCAGGACTGTTTCACGTTTCAAACCCACTTGAGATTTGTGGCAATCAATTTAAAGTCAAACCACTTTAGCACACTAATGTGTGTAGCAAACACTACTGAGATTACTCATCCCCTTGCCAGTAACCCCCACCAGAGCATAAGTTAGTTGAGAGATAAAAATCCTAAACTGTTTCCTGCTGATTTCTGCGGTGTCTCGGAGTGAGCAGGGAACCCTCGGCCCAGGGGCCCATCAGGGAGTAGAATAGTCTTCGACCTGTTTGTTAAAGCCATAGACATTAGCAGTCCTTCAGGTGGCCACCCCGCTCATTTTAGGTCAACACCACCTTGGTAAAATATAAGAATCCATAGCATTTGAAAAAGAATGCTGTTTAAAGAAGTGGTCCTCTCCGTTCAATCTGAAACAAGACATGTGAGTAGCCAGAAGGTACTGAAAAGACAATCCATTAAGGAAATACAGATTGCCTCAAGATCAGTCTGCCAAAGGTAAAGCAGATGTTTCTAGTTGGCTGCAAGCTTGGAACGAGATGCATCATGGGAGAGAATATACCCTGGGAGTCCACAGTGGCCGGCGAGAACCTCCTCTTCCATTCGGCACCTCATTGATGCCCATGGCTGACATAAGATTGTGGTTGGTTATCCTGCGTGCCATTGATTTCTTTATTTTCTTTCTTTCTTGCTTGCTTCTTGCCTGCTCGCCCACCTACCCACCCGCCCTCCCTCCTGCCCTCCATCCCCCTCCCTCCCCTATGCCCGCTCCCTCCCTGCCTCCCTTCTTCCTTCCCTTTTTCCTCCCTCCCTCCCTCTCCTTCCTTCCTCCTGTTCC
>PVKA01005625.1:0-12594 GCA_004027165.1 Ctenomys sociabilis | reverse complement strand
ACCTTTACAGAATTTTGAAAAGTGGCAAGAGACACACACCCTCCATCCAGACCCACCGGTCTCACTTCCTCCTGCCCTTTGCCTGCAGTCCCTCCTTCCCTGCCATCGAGTTTCCCCTCCACCGCCAGTCCATCACCTCCCATCCAAGGCAAGGTCCAGCAGCCCCCGCCCCCTGCGCCAAGCGCGCTCACCGTCCTCAGGCCCTTGCTTGTACTCTTTGTCCTCCATCACTTCATAGTCAAAGCCGAGCAGGTCAATGGGAATCGTGTGCCTCCTGGCGTAGTTCTGCTGGGCGCCGGTCAGGAAGGCTTGAGTGAAGAAGAAGCCGGACAGCCAGAAGACGGGGGGCGGCCCTGACTCGTACCATTGCTGGGGTCAGAACACAGGCTGGGTCAGAGCTTCTGGCGTGGGAGCCCCCCCTCCCAGGGGACAGTCCCCAAACCACATAGTCCTGCAGGAAGCTAGTGAATGCATTGTGAGGGTGACCCCAGCAATGGTTTATTTTAATGCTAAATATTTAATTGAGAATCAATATGCTAAATGTTTCCTCCCTGTCAGGCGTCAGCAACTTGGAAGTCTGACTTCACCCAGCATGAGCACCTGCTCCTCAAGGTTTTAGGCAGAATCTCTACTGCTCACCCCAGGAATCTGACAGTTCGTGGAACCAGTCACTGTGCGATATGGAATATTAAGAAGTGTCCATCTGTGCCCAGGATGTCCAGACCCAGCAAGGTAATACCCATCACAGGGGACAAAAAAATGAAGGCAGAGGACGCTTAACAAGATATGCTCATTTTGGATGAAATTACCTGCAAAAATTTGAGTCTTGAAAGGAAGTCGTTCACATAGCTGCCCAGGGGTTTGAGGCTCGGATAGGACTTCCCCATCCACATCCCCGGAATCTTGACATTCAGGATGCTGCTAACCACTTCTTCAAGGTCTGTAGACATCACCACGAGCCCCTGCGGGACATGTCGTGTGAGTCAGCACAACAAGGTAGCCTATGAGCGGTGCGCTCCTCAGTGGCTCTTCAGGACTGTCCTTGCTCACACAAAGTGCAGGTGCTTCCTTTGTTCACTGGTGACACACACTGGGCCTCTGAACTGTGCCTGAGAAAATATGCAGGCGACGACGCTAGCTACATCATAATAGGATGTATTAGTCAGTACTTGGCTACTTGCTATCAAACCACGGTCTGCCCTCACTTACGTGTCTACCAAGTGCATAAGAAATGTATTTCCAGTCTACCTCTGTGAAGCCGTGGTGATGACTACAAGATTAGAGAAATTACATGAAATGCTTTGAAAGGTGAAAGCACTCTGAAATTCAGTCAAGAAGGCTGGGGACCGTATTCTGCTGTGAATCACTGGGGCTACACTGAAATTTTGATGGTATTACAAATGGAACCAATTGTGATCATTGCCGTTTTTCCTATAATCAAAACTATTATTTAAGTTAACATGTGAAGATTTGCACGTAAATGTTATGGACTACGGATGCACAGGTTGTGCCTTCTTTCCAGAACAACAGAACTGTAGTAAAGGTAGATCTTTAAAAGCACAGTCAGTGATGCCCAGCCTTTCAGGAGGAGCAGTCAAACTTCAGCCAAAGCCTATGCAGATATCGCAAAGTGCCCACCCTGCAATCAAACCTGAACGCTGAGGTTTTAGCTTAGAAAGAAACAGCTTAGAATGACACGTGTGCCATAAGGTCACCACTGCCAGGCTGAGCCACAAATGCAGAAAATAAATAGGGGAAGGGACAATGAGTGACCACACAACTTTGGGAGTTAGAAGGCACATGGAACAGCAGAGAGGAGAGCCCAGAACTAGCTAAAAGTTCATGGAGGAACACTAAGAAGTTTAAAGGCCTAAGCTATTTCCAAAAGGAGAGGGGTGTTCAATGAAAAGAATTCTGGGACCCGGTTACAAAGTAAACTCTTAGAGAATCTCCCTGGAAAGTGCACCCCAGGCATTGGGGTAGAACTTAGAAGAGCAAATACAGCTTCCTGGAATAGGAGTTGCCTGGCTCAGTGGCCGTCCAGGAACCACACTGACTCCAGGGATAGCCAGTGAATGGATGTCCACTGCATGCCAAGGACCACGTGGCTGCTTCCTCCCTGCAGCTCCCGGAGGGCCAAAGCCTCTGATCTGCTCCCCAGGAAGAGGAAGGATGAGTCCAGGCGAGGCGCACCGTGGTCCTGAGTGTGTCTTAGTGGCACAGCCCTGCCAGGCTACTGTATAACGACACAACTACTGTCACCAACCACCAGCCAGGTCCCAGAGCTCGCTGCATGCAACCATTTCCCACCTGTAAATAAGAGGCAGAGGAGGCTCCCAGTGTGAGGGAGGGGTACCAATTAAGCCTTGGCTTTTCAACTTGAAAAGGGCTACAGCTTTTTCTGTTGCTTCATACGTTTTTATAACATTTTCTCCAATGTTTCTCAAATAATTTCTCAAAATTTCTCAAATGTGTCTGTATCATTTACATTTTTATATGTATTTAGTACAGGGTCTACAGGGTCTTACTACATAGATCAGACTCATAGTGATCCTTCTGTTTTCAGCCTCCCAAGTGCTGGGATTACAGGCACGTGCCTCCGCGCCGTCTTGATCATCGTCTTGCACCCCAGGAGCAGGGCTGGCACTGCAAGCTGGGGATTGAACCCCAGCCCCTGGGCCTGCCTAAGTAGGTGCTATAGTCTGCTGAGAGCTATCTGGCCAGCCCTTTATTTACATTTTTAAATGTACTACCATAAAATGTTCATGATTCCACTGCAGAGCTGGTAGACTGTACCACCTATTCTGATGGACTTTTTCCTATTGCAAATAAAATATTTCTTACTGGAAACTCTTGTGACCAGAATTATTTTAATTTTGGATTTTGGAATACTTACATGCATGTAATGAGAAATATTTTTTATATATTTAGTACAAGGTCTATACAGGGTCTACAAGGTCTCACTATGTAGCTTGGACTCCTAGTGATTCTCCTGTTTTTAGCCTCCTGAGTGCTGGATTACAGGTGAGCACCAACACACCCAGTCTCATTTGCCATCTCAGCGCACCCCAGGGGTGGGGCCAGCATGGTGGGCCCGGGGATCGAATCCTGGTCACTGCGCTCTTCCTAAGCAAGCACTTTAGTCCACTGAGCTATCTGGCTGGCCCTTGACATATCTTGAGGCTGGGACACAGGTCTAACCCTGAAATGCACTTCTACTTCTGTGAGCCTCATCCACCCAGCCTGAAGCTCGTTCTGCACAGCGCTGTGGACACCTGTGCTGGACAGTGGGGCTGCATGGGGAACCCTCCACTTGGGTCCTTTCACTTGGCAGTGAAAAGGTTTGAATTTTGGAACATCTCAGGTTTCAAAGTTTCATTAGTTGTTACTTTTTAAAAATTAATTAAATTTATTGGTTCCTTACAGATACATGTGATAATCACACCCATCTTAGGGAATTTGCTCCTGACCATGATGTTCTAGTATATTTAGTATCTCTGCTATAATATTTAGATCTCTGATCCATTTTGATTTTCGTTTAGTGAGAGACATGGTCGAGCTTTAGTCCCTGGAATGAGGAAAAGCCTGCTTTTCCAGCAGCACTGATTGGAGAGGCCGTCTTTCTTCCAGTGAAAGTGTTTGACTTCTTTGTCAAAGACAAGGCAGCTGAGTGTGTCTGCAACTGTTTCTGCATTTTCTAATTCGATCCACTGATCTTTTGGTCTTTTTTTTTTTTTTTTTTTTTTTACCAGTATCATGCTGTTTTTATCACAGTAGCTTTGCAGTACAATTTCAAGTCACGGATTGTTATGCCTCTTGCCCTGCCTTGCCTTTGTTGCTCAGAACTGCTTTTGCTATTCTAGGTCTCTTCTGGTTCCAAATGAATTTTAGGATTCTTGGTCACTTTAATCGATCTTTTAAAAAGGACTACTACTGGGGATATAGCTCTGGGGTTGAAGCACCTGCCTGGTAAGCACAAGGTCCTGAGTTTGATTCCCAGCACCAAAAATAAATAAATATTACTTAGCTTTGAAATATTTTATTTCCCAAATTGGAGAAATAGGAAGAGAATGATGAAAGATGATGACAGAAAAGGAAACCGTAAGTCACTCCTGAGTCAAGTGGCAAGGTTACCTGGTGCTTCCACATAACTCATGATCATCAGTACTATCAAAATACTCCACCTCTCCTTTCCACATAAATCCATTAGCCACAGGCCAACACCCCAAGCCTACATTTCCCCTCAAGCTCTCCCCTTGAGACACTCAAGTCTTTGTGGAGTGTCTCAGGCATTTTAAACTAATCTGGTCAAAACTCTTGCACTTTTCTTTCAAACTTGCTCCTTCTCCAGAACTTTTGCTTGCTTAGGCCGAATTTGAGGTGCCACGATGGTTACCCACAGACTCTTTGGGAACCAGGCATACAGAGCCCCTGCTGTCCTGCATGAATGACAGGCCAGGGAGGTGGCTTCACTCACTCACTGTCTTGACACCTCCTGTCCCCATCAATCCTTTCGGTGTGCTCAATGTGAATATTAGAAAGGTAATGACTTTGCCACTCCAAAGCCTTCCCCTTACCTTTGGATTTTAAAGCATAACCTGAGTCCCACCAGGGCTGGTGCTGCTATCCTGACCGAGTCCCTGGTTCCTGCCTAGCTCCCCAGGCCCCTGCTTGACTTCTACCTGTTAGATCCCATCCCCAATGCTCTTCCTGCACAGCTGTGTAGCTTCCCCCTCTGCTATTACTTGGGCCTTTGTCCCTGGCCAGCTTCTCAGAGCAGCCCCACTGAAAGAGACTCTCTCCCCTGTCTCTGTCCCTTTACCCTGTTGTCCTTGTTCCCATTGGACATTTTGTGTCCCCACCCTCCCTGAACGCCAGCACTCTACGCTCACACCGTTTTTACGCTCACATTACCTGTTTTCTTAACCATCGCCACTAGAATTCTGGAAGCTCCTCAAGGACTGGACAGTTTCCCGTCCTTGGAACCAGGGACAGAGTCTGCACACATCTATGCCTGAGGAGTATCTGCTCCATAGATGGACGCTACTCCCAACCCCATGATGCTGACATGCTGGGAGTCACCTCACCTTGATGGCTTTCTGGATGTTAATGCATGAATCTCTGATGGTTGTGAGCAGCTTGTTGAACCGGCCCATCTCCTGGACCAGCACAGTGTTCATGCTCTGATTGTACGTCGTCGGGTACCTCCTCATTGCAGCCTCGATGTCGAAGTTGTTGGGAAGTTTACCCAGGATGTCACCAGCCACTTCGTTCACGATTTCTTCTGACGACTTTGCACCCGCACCTGCAGAACGAGACTAAAGAATCCAAGCTATCAAAGAGGTCTGAGAAGAGCTGGCAAGGGAAGTCCGAAGGCCTTTGAAGCATTGTCAGAATGGACACAGTGTTGCTATTTTATTTATGGCTGATCTCCATGCAGATTTATTGAAGTAATGATAACAGCAGGTTCAGTGGTGAGGAGGGTTGGAGGTTGCCCATGAGGAGCAGGAACTGAAGAAGGCAGCACTTGGGTGGCATGAAACCCAGGGGAAACCAGGCCCCAACTATGTCTGCTAATAGCTCAGGTGCCCCGCGGTGGCCAAGAGCAGAGGTGGTCTTCTCCCTGAACTCATGCGGCAGGAAGAATGGGCTCAGCTGCCCCATGCCGTTGGAAGAGTTAAGGAAGAGTTACAGATCAGTGATTCATGCCATAAGCCTGGCAGGGGCATTTCCATTCCACTTTCAGTTTTTGTTTATAGTGGCACTGTGTAAGCAAACCTGTGCTTTCTGATAAGCCTCACCAACTCTTGAGAAACAAACAAGTGTGTGGGTGTGTTTCAGGTTTCAATAAACCCAAGGACACAGTGGGTGTCCTGTTTCCATATTACTGTGTGGCGCTGTGTTTTATATTCCTAAGGACTTACTGATTCCTGTTTCTTATACCGTTTTATACCCTCCAGGCAACAACTGATTTTGGTGCTACTAGTGTGCACACAGATATAAAGGGCTACGTTGCCTCATTAGGAAACATCACCGCAGAGTGCACTAGAGAATACATGCGTGACAAGAGCACAGCACTGCCAGGTCCTGCTCTCTCAGCACCTCTGTGGTTTGCCTCCTGGGTCCTACCCCAATTTTAGACTCTAGAAAAACGAAAAGGACAGCTGATCAGGGCACAGGTCCTGCAGCCTCTGCGGGACCAGCCTGCGAGCCATGGGTCCTGGCTCCACACAGACTTGACGTTTCCTGCCTGCTTTCTAGCTGTAAGATGGGGGTGTGGAAGACTTCTACCCTCTGCGCACTGTTAAGGGGTGACAGTGGGATACACACAGGGACACTGCACACACACGGTACTGCTGTGAACATGTTAACCCACATCAGCTTTGCCCAGAGATGCCGTACAAACAGCAGTTAGAATTCAGTTGGTGGGATGACATGCTTGGCTAGACACCAGCCTAACTTATTATGGTTTCTTTTAGTCACTATGGAAACTTCAGCCATGTGGTCTCCTTTGTTTTGAAAAATTAAAAAACGAACAGGTCAGCAGATATTCTAAAGGGACCCCCTGTGAGGACAGTCTTGAGAGATGAGCAAAGGTTGTTTGCTCAGTGCCACCCCAGAAGCCCCTGGCCCACTCCACCCTCCTACGCTTGTTACTCTTTCTGCACTGTCATTAGTGGTTCATATTGCAGATGTGATATAATCTCACGAAATACTAGTGTGCGAGGGACTGTGTCTATGTAAGCTAAAATTATTATGGAGTATTTTCTGAAAAGGAGTCATTAAAATTGGTGGTTGTTAAAGTAGTAAGAGACTGGAAAATAAAATTCTAGATGGATTCTATGTCCTGAGTATTTTTAAATTCATTTTTCCATATTGAAGAGATTAAAAGGACATTATATTCAATGCCTTGGGGGAATGGTTTACATAAGAAAGGTGATTCTGGAATTCTTAGAAGGGCAGAAATATTTGAAGTCTTGGTTCTGAAACAGAAGATTAGTGGGAAAACCCCCATATGCCCATGTACTTTGTTTAAAGCTGTATTTCTGGGATGTATTAGGTGTGCTACATGGAGTGATTAAAAATATATGTATTACAATGAAATACAGGCTGCCACGAATCCCCCCTAAAATACTGCTCATTGATTTGAGCGTGTTTCCAAAGTAGCTCTGGAAGCTTTCTTCTTGACATCTGGCTGAGGTGTTATGGCTGCCTCAGTGTCCTGAGTCCGTTTCATGGTGCTGTGACTCTGGGGAGGAGCCAGCAGTCACACCAGCCAGACCTTGTGAGTGAGGTGGCTAGGATGCAGAGCCCTGTGGTCACCAGTCTGCCTTTCCTTGGATGGCGCTTGGCAGCAGCACACACACATATTTCTGATCATACCTTATAAAGGCACTGCGGAAAGGGTACTCCAGAACTGCTTCAGAACTCGGTCAGAACAGTGGGACAGGGGTGTGGGAGGTGAGCAGAGGGCTGTGAGGGAGACTCGCGGTGATGCCCCACACCTCAACCCTGCACTGGACCGCACCTCGGATGCACTTCTTTCCTCCCTCCAAGCACCCCTGGGTCTTACCAGCCTCGAGTCCGGGCACCTGGTGGGCCCTGTGCATGCCACACACCTGTGTCAGAAGAATGTTGTCAAACAGCAGCTGTGTCTCCGCCTGGTCCTTCGTGATGTCCGCATTGGCATTCATCCCAAAGATCTCCGGCGCGGGCGTCAGTGGCAGGGCCTTGGTGTAGTCGATGTAGCTCTTGTGCTGCAAAGAAGAGGGCGGGCACGGGGGCTGGGGCCGGTGACATATAGGGTTCACCCCGAGAAGACAGCTCTGAAGCTGCTCATGGAAGGCTTTCATTTTCTGGCAGCCAGAGACAAAGTTTCAAAAAAAATTTGGACCCATTTTGAGAGTAAGGGACATGTGATATTCAGTTGGAATCGGTTTTTAAACATGTGGAAGGGAATTCTGGTAGCCAAATTCAGGGCTTTCTTCAAGGAAATATTTGTGTCACCCTTTGACTGTGTGTTTCCTACAGAGCAACATTGGCCGCCCTCCGCATCCACCCCAGAGGATGGGTGTCCAGTTGGCTGCTGTAGGACCCGTCTCTGGTGCATGTGGTTTCAGAAGCAGCAAGGCTGTCCTGCCGGTCCCCAGAGACCTGCTGTGTGATGACAGAAAGAGACGCCCCAGGTGGCTCATGTGTGTTGTGACCTTGGACCAGTCATTTTCCTCAGTACGAGGGCAGAGCTGATACCATCAACCTTGACTGGCTGCTCCCAGGAGCTCAGCATTGTCCCTGGCTCCTCCCCAGCTGTGCTGTAAATAGGAACTGCTCCAGTCCCCGCACTGTGAGCCTCTTGTATATTCACTGTAACTGGGGACCAGCTCTCTGAGCTGACCACATGCTCAGCTCCCTGAGCCAAGGCCCCTCTGTAGGTCCCTCTGGGCCAGGGGAAGTGCGGTCAGGTGGCAGCCCCCAGGCCTGGCTCCACTCGCAGGGAGGCTGGCTCTCCTCCTCCACTCCCACTTCCCGCTGGGCACACTCACATCACCAGCAGGCGGCACGAAGTAGATGCCACTCGAGTCGAACTGGTAGTCTGCCTTGGCCACCAGATCAGGGCAGAAGAACTTGTTCAGGATGGTGTGCAGCGTGCGCCGGTCCCAGTCGTCCGTCACCCGGCCTCCATAATTACACTCCCCGGTCATGTAGCGCAGTGCGTCAAAGGGCAGGTCCTGCAGTGGGGGCTCGGATCAGCGCCAGGAGAGGGGAGGCACCGCGATGCGCCTGCATCTTGGTACCCTCTCCTGATCACGTCAAACATCTCAGAAAACATTTGCCGCCAGTTTCCTTCTCCAAACTTCCCCATTTGCTGCATCTCCCCAGGGTCTCACCCTCCTTCTGTGCTACTTCGTTTCCAAGCAGTCAGTGCCTGGACTCAGCCTTCTGTTGTGAATGCCTCCCTGCTGGGCTGCCTTACCTGAGGCCCTCCTGGGTGCTGGGCACAAGCTCAGCCCAGTGCGGGGCGGAGCAGGGCCAATAGGCTCCGCCTGTAGGGCACTTCCATATGGGTTCCAACAGCTGCAATCACAACTACAATCAACTTTACATTTATTTTTCACCAAATCTTCAAGGAATTTTGGGTCATTTCATGAATCTATGGAAAAGCTTTGAAACTGCTATTTCTTTTCCAAGGAAAAGGAGCCTACAAAAGCCATTGTCTCGGTGACCATACTGCTTTTCTAAGAGGCTGTGACAGCCAGACCGAAACTTCCTGCTTGATAGGTCAGAGGGGTGCTCTGCTTCCTAAGTAGTGACACACCTAGGTCTCGCACATGCGGGTGCTATCTGTCCTACACACGAGCCTCCGGGTTATTATTTTTCTACTAAAGTTTTAACCATCTTTGTCTGTATAGCTAACCTCTTATTGACTGGCATTTATCAAATTTATGTAAATTGCTTTTCTACTTTTCTTTTTTCCTTTTCATTATATTTTCTAGTATACAGAATTTTAAATGTTCATGAATATATATGATATTGATTTTTCACATTACAATTTCTTTTAGCCTGAACATAAATATTTATATACCCACCAGTAGCACAACTATTTCTCGCTGTTCCCAGCAGGACTGGGAATTACCATTTCAAGAAAAACAATTGATAATTTCTAAAATTTTGAGACAGGCTCAGTAAGATGCCAACTGCCCAGGGTGGGCTTTAACTTGCAACCCTCTGCCTCCACCTCCCAAGAGCTGGGAACACAGTTGGGCAGCACAGCACCTGACAACAATGAACCCAAAAGTCATTATGTGTTAGTTTTCATATTGACATTTTAAAATGTTAGTTTTAGCCAGGCGTGGTGGCGCATGCCTATAATCCCAGCACTAGGGAGGCTGAGGCAGGAGGACTGTTGTGAGTTCGAGACCAGCCTGAGCTACAAAGTGAGCTTAAGGCTAGCCTGAACTACACAGTGAGACCCTGTCTCAAAAAGACAAAAAAAAAAAAAAAAAAAAAAAAAGTTGGTTTTTTAAAAATATTATTGATTTTAAATGTTTTATAAATTATCTGCTGGTTTTTTTTTTTTGTACTGGGGATTGAACTCAAGACCTTATGCTTGCCAAGCAGGAACTTAGAGCACTGAGCTATATCCCCAGCTCTCCTCTGTTCACGTGTTGAAAGAGGGTTTGTTGTTGCTTTAGCTGGAGTCTCACTATGCTCCCCAGCTAGCCTGGGACTTGCAGTTCCCTGCCCCCGCCTCCTAAATAGCTGAAATTGGAGAATGCAGCTTTCTTCTTATTAAATGTTCTTTGAATAAATACTGAATCAGATTGTCAGACAAATATCAGGCGTTTCCTCCAACTTCTGTTAATCTTTCAGCTGTTCATGGAATTTTAATGTGCCCGTATTTTGCACATATGTAGTGATGTGTTTCTTAAGGATCTTTCCATGTCGTGTGCATTTTACTCTTCTTACAGTCAGTGCCCTGCGAAAATGGGAAGTACACAGCGCCTGTTCCAGGAATTGCCTTGCAGAGCGGTGGCCATCAGCATGATGGGCAGGGAGGAGGAGGTGGTGGTAGTGGAACTCGATCTCAGGGTCTCAAGTCGACCTGTGTCAGTTCAGCAGCACGCAGCCGGTGCACAGCACAAGGGAGAGAGATTCCCTGGGTCTGCGGTCCCCAGTTGCATTGCCCACCTGGCAAAAAATGAGAGCGGGAAGCCCTGGGCGCAGATGCCTGAGCACAGGCAGCAGCTGGGATGTCCGGGGTGCACCGAGCCCCCGACAGGGTCTGCGCATGTTCCCTAGCTCCCAGGGCAGCCGGCCATGGGCAGCCGGCCGGGGGAAAGCATCCTGGGGCTGTGTCTACAGCCGCCCACCTGACACTGGTCCTGAGGAGGCCGGCGCCTGCGTGCTGTGCGACCTGTGCCGCGCAGCCCGGAGCAAGAATGCTGCACGCAAGCGGAAATGCTCGGGCACCTCACCCTGGGCACGAAGCTGGGAGAAGTCGGCACGGGGCCATGGCCCGGCGTCCACTGCTCTGGACGATGAGGTTGTCCTGGACACCAGCTTAGTGGGCATTAGCTGTGGCAATTTGGTAGGCACTCCTTTAGAAGCAAGGAAGGCCCCCTCTCGGCCTCATCTCTGTGCCTCTGCTGAGCTTTAATCATGAGTGAGCGTGGAATTTTGTCAAATGCTTTTCCTGCACCTACTGATGTGATCAGGGTATTTTTCCTCTTCAATCTGTTATGTGATAGGTGATCTTGGATGCTAAACTAGACTTTTATAACTGCATACATTTAACTGACTTCGGTACACACTGCTTTAAGTTAGAAAATACACTCCAGGTATTCAGAACAAATTGCTAAACGGAAGTGCTTCTCATTCTGTATTTTCATATTGAAAAACATAATGCTTTTAGGTGCAATAGGTGCTCCACCACAACACACGGCATTTGTTTTTCTATTATCTGTATCTTGTTTGTTTTGGTGAATGTTACAACAAGAAATAAACTCATCACATTTATTATTCATTTGCACATTTTACTCATTTTAAATGTAAACTTGAAGGCCTTTTCACCTTGTTCCACTGAATACTGAGCAGGAATTTGTCTGGTGACACCCAAAAGCTCAGATTTTTCACAAGTTTACATATGCTGCTGTGCTGTCAATATGTACTTGCCAAGTTCCTTTTTTGTTTTTATATAGCATTCAATGCCCTCCTGTTTACAAGTATATTTATATTTTTGATCATATATATATATATATATATATATATATATATATATATAATACTGAGAATCAAACTCAGCGCCTTGAGCTTTTCAGGCAGGTGCTATGCCGCTGAGCTATATCCCCAGCTACAAGTCTTTTTAAAAGTCATAATTCACTAAAGATTTCAAACACTTAAATTGTTGACACCCTATTGATGAGTTAAATATTTCTAACTAAATTTCAAAAAAAATTCGGAAAGCTCATTTTTAATAAAAATCTCCTGATTCTTAGAGGGGCTTCAGTGGACCGACCAAATAGTTCTTCAAACCTGCAAACATGTTAAAAATCCAGTCAAAAAACAAGTGACAGTAAGGAGTGCCACAGGCTGTGTGTGTGTGTGAGACAGAGAGAGAGAGAGAGAGGGAGGGAGAGAGACAGAGAGAGAGAGGGAGACAGAGAGAGAGAGAGAGAGAGAGAGAGAAGGAGCATGTGAATGGCTGAGGTGCCCCAGCTCCCTCGCCTCCTTGTGCAGTCTGTACATCATCTTAACATCAATGGCTTAAGCAGACTGTTTTCCTGACAAATGCCCAAATGCTGGAATGGAAGGATAGTGACATTACTCTAAAAATATTCATGCTTCAGACTAGACCAGAGTTAGTCTCCCTGATTTTCTTTTTCATTTTGGAGCCTGGCTGATTCCTGGTCTTTTTAAGTCCTTTGCAAAATATATACAATCCTTTTCAGATCTCCATAGATACCTATGTGTCCGAGCAAATGATAAAATACAGGGTCCCGGCTCCATCCCGCCCGCCCCCGCCCAGCTCCTGAGACCGGCCAGAGACAGCGCGGCCGACTCCGCCGTCCTGCTCCATCCCGCCCGCCCCCGCCC